>JAGDQP010014261.1:556-24441 GCA_022664845.1 Lepisma saccharinum | reverse complement strand
GTTTACTAACTTTATGAACATATACGTAGTGCTGTTGGTCTCTCTCATCTATTTCTTGCTTTCATTAACTTATCACTCACTCTCTTTGTGACAAATCTTCTCCTCGGGCGCTACTATTCATGATGGTCACTATAGTTTAATAGTGCAGTTCAAAACTTTTTATTAATATAATTTAAAATAGGGATGTGGGTTTTCCGTGGTTCAGTCGGTAACATCGCAGATTTTGGATTGGAAATGGGGAGGCACGAGAATTCGATCCCTGCGTCCGACCATACTGACTGAAGTTTTCCAGAATTTTCCTCAGTTTCACCACGTAAATACCGGGATTGTACCCTAAGTAAGACCTACATTCTGCATCCCTACCCTCAAAAGAGTGATCGCCAAGAGGTCTCATCCTTCGAACGGAACGGACTTAGGCCAGAAGTTGGCAGTGGAGAATTTAATTGAATTCAATGGGTGTGGGTAGAATATCGTCATGGTGTTCAAAACATTATTGAGTAACATCCCAGTGCGACTTAACAATAAACTTGAGATAGTAGACGTGAACCTGGAACTGTTCATCATTACACACAGAGCTACAAATATGATCAACGGGTTTCCAAACTCCCCCCCCTCTCTCTCTCTCTCTCTCTCTCCCTCTCTCTCTCTCTCTCTCTTGCTTCATGTATGTTGAACATGATATCACTGAAGCCATTACCCACTTCCATTGTAAATTTGATAAATACCACAGTTCCTGCCCGGCTTGTCTAACGTATACGTAGGACCACAGTCGTCCATGTCTGTGATTTATTTTTATCATTTATTATTAATCGTGACGTAGAAACATTATTAACTTAATGCTCCTGACCGTTAAGCCATTTACCATTTTATTCTGTACATAGCAGGAGAAATAGGATAGCTAGCAATAATGCTCTTAATTAAAGCTAGCGTCTAGCATCCATCGCGTGGCGTGACAGGAAAACTAGGGTGATCGTTCCTCTCTTCTACAAGGTAAACACGCATCTGCTGATACACCACGTGTCCGCGTCGCAGATTACTATGGACGACAAAGAAAATCATCCAGCCCTCGTTGTTCAGGCAGTAACGTCGCAGATTTAGATCGGCAATGGGTAGGCATTTGCGTTTGAACACTACGATCGACCATCATGGCTGAGGTTTTCAGGATTTTCTCTCAGTTCCGTAAGGCGAATGCTGGGATGGCACCTTAAGTAAGGCCCTGGCCAATACCTTCCTCTTCCTCTCCCCTATCTTATCCTGAGCCAAAGATGTCTGAAGATCATAAATGAATTCAAATAAAATCAAAACATTTCTTACGGTTAGTAACAGCGAAAATTGATCCATATTTTCGCAGTGACGTGGTTTATGTACGTGAATTTGTGTTTCGGTTTACCACAGTTGATAACTTACATTCCTTAAGTAATATTCACTCTCGATTGTCAGGAATTTTTTTGCGATGTTTATTCAATGAAGCGGCAGGTAAATGCTAGTGCGATATCGAGACAAGGACCCTGGCATCTTCCCCCTTTTATCCTCCCCCTCTACTGTCTCCGGAACCAGCCCAGGATCTATGGGACATTTGTCCCCCTAGCGCAGCCGCTTAGGAGCATCTGGGGACGCCATTGCGAAGTAAATTTTATTGTTTAGGGCGGGGGCACCGTATTTTGTAGATCCGATAGTGTACGGATGAGTGCTTGATTCGAGACGTCATCGCTCCGGCATGTGACGGACTTAGACCATAGTTGTCTGCATGCCTCTTAAATGTATTTTTAAATAAAAATTAATTTAGAAAACAAATACTGCATGCAGTGAAGAAACGTTATGAGTGACGAACCAACCCACTCGAATAATACAAGATTAAGTATTTTTACATATTATACACCACCAGGTGAACGAAAATATTTTTTTATTGTAACAAAAAAAACTTCTTTCCACATTTTAACTAAACAAATGTATTTGTGATAGTTGTAAGTTTAGCTTAGTAATCTGTAGAATTGTCGTCAATGCATGTGAAAGATACTAATTTAAACTTGTAAGATTCACCCCTCCAATTCTGTTATAAATGTGTCAAAATACAACAACGAAGCAGTCCAAATAAGGACTGAAACTCGGAACAGGCTCGCCTTACAGAGAAAACTATTTTTACCATCGCTGCCTCCGAGAAAGAGGAACTGAGAGTGATTCAGCAACATTGATGTGAACGCGCAATGTAGGTTGATGAAACAATTCGAAGTGCTCGCTAGACCGCGAACGTATATATCTACTTCCCACAAAGAAGAAAAAAAACAACATACCTACTCTTTCAGTAACCGCTTGCCAAGGTTTATTTACTAGTTTTTTTTTCTCTCTCTCTCGAAGTCATAATTTATAAACTCAATCCTAAATTGGGAAGGATAAAGACGGTGGCAGGGTGATGGAAATTATTTATTGTAATAATTTCATTGATAAAATAGTGAGGTTCAGGGTTCTTCTTATTTATAAGCTTATTCCGTTCATTTTCAGCTATAAGTGCATATTCAGTAATTTCCGAGCGAGAAAGGTGAATACTGAAGATGCTCTCTCGTCGTAAGATATTACGTTGCGAATCACACCGAACTTTACTTTACTTCCCGTCTTAATTTACACTCATATTCATAGAAAATGGCCGATGGAAAAAAGTATTTTGTTAAGTCAAAACATTCCATTTGAATTTTTTTTTTAAAGGCCTTTAGGCAACTAAGGCTGAGGCCGTATGGATGATGATGGGATGAATTGGTGGAATGAAGAAAGTGGGAGGAAACGGGAGCACCCCGAGAAAACCCACGCACACGGTGTTTGTCCACCACAAAGCCCACATGGCTTGAGCAGGGATCGATCCGACGACCCCTAGCACCAGAGGTGAGCGCTCTACCAACTGAGCCACCGTGGCCCCCTCAAAACATTCCATAATCTGGCAACACTTGACTCTTATGTAAAGCAAGACCAACACATGGAAAACTAATTTTAGCTTTGTATTCAAGATTGATTCTGTCTTATATTGTGAAACTCAGCGGACATAAAAAGTGTACCCATCAACTATTTTCTATGGATCTGAGCGTACCTATTATTCCTCCTCCCTAATACTGTTCATCAGTTATTTTCGTTTTCATCCTCTTTTATCTTCAATTGTATAGCTTCAATTATATTCAATTACACAATTCATCCTTCTATAATATTTTTAGTAATTATTTCCAGTGTTGTTCTTTCATTCTTAATTTTTCCTAATACTTCTTCACTACTACACACTATTTTATCTAGTTCATGCTCTACCTTTCAGAACCTTCCAATCTTCTGTTATCGCTCTTTCCTAGTTGCAAAATATTCAATAAATGTATTTCTCAAAATCTTGTTCATAAATCACTAGGAAATATTTTTTCTTCATCTTGAAAGTGTTTTTGTCTTACTACTATTACTCGATTGTTCACAGCGCTATTTTTACACTGCAAAAAATAGATGTGTTAATTCAACACAATGTGGTGTCCCAGCGTGACTACCACTTTTGTGTGTTAAATCAACACAACACACGGTGTTGATTTCGGTACTGTGAAAAGAAAAATATACGGCTGTAGTGAGATTTGAACATGGGTTACTCAGTTGAAAGTCGAGCGTCTTACCGACTTCACTAAATCGTCAGACATAATAGGCACTAGATGCAAATGATATTTAGTGAACAGGATTTGAGTTAAACGACTACACTCTAGATTTAAGCAGTGAAGGGGGTCAAATATATGTTGCTGAACCCCAAAAACAAACTAAGTTACTTGCACGACTTATCCCATGGTTTAATCACTTCCTATTCGTCAATTGAGAAAGAGAATTCCCATTCATTGAATATATTCTATTTCTATGAAAGCAAGCAAGATGGCGACAGTCAAACACTTGAGCAGGATTACTGCTTATCTTAACAACATGTCAAATGCCGCGCTTACTTTCATAGAAATGGAACATATTCTCAATAAATGGGGATTGTGATCCCTAACTGACCAATGGAAAAGTGATTAAATCATGGCATAAGTCGTGAGAGTAACTTTGTGTGTGTTTGGGGTTCAGTAACATTTTTTATCCTCTATATTGTTTCAATCTAGTACTCTTTCTGTCTGACGATTTAGCGAAGTCGGTAAGATGCTCGACTTCTAACTGAGCAACCCATGTTCAAATCTAGCTGCAGCAGTATATTTTTTTCTCCCAGTACCGAAATCAACACCGTGTGTTGTGTTGATTTAACACACAAAAGTGGTAGTCACGCTGGGACACCGCATTGTGTTGAATTAACACAGCTATTTTTTACTGTGTATGATTCTCAAATATTTACGGTTCTCCATCTTGGATAATGAGTCATTATCAACAATTCAATCTAAATATCAGTTATTATATTTGAGTGTTCTACCTCTGACTACCAAGTCTATTGTACACGTCTTAAGGGGAACGAACACAAATAGAAAATCCTATGAGAGTTCGTATTGTGATAAGCCATCATCTTCTTGACGGAACTGATAAGTACTGTTTTCCAATTGTTCTACAACTTATTCATGTTATTCATGTTAACGAGTATAATGTTATTCATATGTACCAATTTATTCGTGCTGCCATACAAATATTTCGTTGCAGCATTAGTAATCCTTGTATAGTTTCATCTCTCGAAGTATATTTTGCAAATACAGTTAAGTACTACTCGTACAATATTTTATACTTATTCAAAGAGGGGAGTTGCGAGGCGAGGGGAAAGACAGGGATCAGTGACTACGTTCGTCACGGACTGGTCACGTAACAATGGTGTCAAGACTGTCAACTTCCAGCAGCTCACGCATGTGTCACAACACAATCCATTAGGCAGTACAATGAGCTGTTAGAAGTTGCCAGCATTGCTACCCGAACTTTCCGTGACGAACGTTGCCACTTATTCCCGCGTTCGCAGCACACGCAACATGCAGGGATGGTACCTTCAATAGAAGCTCTAGTCGCTATCTTCTCCATTCCTTTTCCCCATAGCTATAGCAAAGTGAACGATGGAACGGTTGGTAGCTTTAAGGCGCTGTAAAGGACAGAAATAGAAAGTTGTTCAAGAAGATAAGTGTCCTCCGATTTGCAAGTTTCGACAATATACCTTTACAACATATTGAATAGTCAATCTGAATAAAATGGTACTTGAATGGTATTACTCTTGATTATACTGTTTCATTTACTATTTTTCTATTTCTAGTTCTTAATGGTTCCACTAGTATGTTTATGTTATGTGGTACGTGCATGTGAAACATGGCGATAGAAAAATGAAAGCAAGACTAATTTTAGTGTGCCAAGGTGTTTATGCTTCACTTTCCTTGTGTATTTATATACAATGTAGAATATATGGAGTTAAAAATAAGATATAACTAAGAATACCTTTGCAATACTGTGTAAAAGATAGTCAGAAAATGTACAGATGGGAAACACACCCAATACGGGTAACATAAGGATTAGAACAAAAACAATTTCATTGTTTTTAGAAAATATTTTAGAGTAATGCTGTCTTTCATCAGTTACATTTACTAGTTTGATTCTCTAACTCGAGTTATTGTATAACTAAAATGTTTGATAAACGTCATCAACTTTTAGCATACTTCCAGTAATGATCATTCACTCATTTATTTTAAACATATATTAATTTGATAAATTTTATTTGATCAATTCATGTTATTAAAACTTCTTTCTCTCTTTCTTTTCAGACCGTGAAAATCAGTCTATGTTGATCACGTGAGTATACCTAAAATTTCAGTGAAATACTTGGAAGAGATTTCTCCTAAAAAGAAGATGAAATGTGTTCAGAATGAAACTTTGATTCATAAAGAGTTAATAAACCAGTGGCGGCTGGTGATAAGGTTGCAGTGTAGCACAACTTTATTACCCTTCGATCTTTTTTTTTTTTACAACACAGTAAATACTACAATTAGTCTCAAATATAGAATAAATAATAAAATGTTGCGCCTCTGGATTCAAGAAACCCATAGTTTTCTTTTTACGAAAAGGACAAATTCTCATAAGTTGACAGATGAATCTATTGTCACATTTTTCTTGCGACAACCATCTTACTATGGCACTTATTGTCATAATAGGCAAGGAATGTACCTGGGAGGTGACGTGAACGGAAAGAAACTAAGCTTGACTATAGGAAAGTGGGGGGGCAGTAACGACGTTGCCATCTTTCTTCCCCAAACTCTCTCCCTTCTGAGTGTCGTGCCTTCTGTTCAATCGTGTTTCCGTGATTGTTCCATTCACTCTCTCTGTCCGTTCTGTGTACTTGATGTTGTTCAGGCAGAGAAGACAGAGCTTTCTCGTGCGCCTTACTACAGCGTAGCGCACTGAGGAAATAACATGTGACAACACTGTGTATGACGTATGACTAAATAACAAATGCAATGGCTCTCCCTTCTTGTTCGTAGCCGGGCAAAACGAAAAATAGAACTCTATTCTCTTCTTATTACCAGTATAGTATCTATTTCTTTATTCTCTTTCTGATGTTTCCTCTGCTTCTTCCTATACTATTATTTAAACAGCCTGGTTGCCGCATATTTGCTGCCACGCGGTTTTTTTTATGCCATTATTAGTCGAGATGTGACGATAGTCTTTTGTGACTCATGTTGCGCCAGATTTGTGTGCTTAACTTCGAAAGAAGCATTTTTGACACTCATTCAAAGAAACTCTTTTTATGTTTAAGTGTAGGAATCACCTCTTAAGTTTTCCCTCATTGTTCAGACCCCCTCTCTCTGTCAATCTGTCTCTCTCGCGCGCTCTTTCTCTCTCTCTCTCTCCCTCCCAAACAAAAAATTATGGGGAGAAATCTAAGTACAACTCCCAAAGAAAACCATCACCGGTCGCCACTGCAACCAACATAAGCATAAAGAATTTCCAAAACTTTGTCAAAAAATAAAATTTTAGATTAAAGTCACAGTTGCCTTACTGCATCTATAGTTCTATGAAATTCATTTAAATACATAATTTGTAAGTTAAATTTTGTTATGAATATTAAAGTTAATTTTTTATATTTTTCTATATTATGTTAATATTTCATAACTTGTAAGAGAGAAAATACCATTGATCCGTTTCTGGATTTATCCTTTTGTATTCCTTCTGTATTACCATTATCAGTAATAGTTCTATTACCAGGTATCTGTACAACACGTCTTTCCTTTTCCATACAGTGGTGAGAGCGGTGCAGGAAAAACGGAAAACACGAAGAAGGTTATTCAGTACTTTGCGCAGATCGCACCTTCTGGCTACAAACAGCAATTTTCTGCAGGAGTAAGTGATCTTTCAATCAACGTTTAGACATAGGATAGGCCTAAGAATACGAAAGACAGGTGCTCAAGTTAAAAATCATTTTCAATTCGCTCTATTCTTCTAGTTCTGGGGAGTTCTTTCCTATCAGTTTTCTTACAACATTTTCTTCTTTCCATTTACTTTCGTTTGTTTCTCGCAAAAGTATCTACAAATTAAATTCATAAAAGTGCAGCTTCTTTCTTTGTCACCAGTCCTAATTAGAAAACATTTTAAACCGAAAGAATATTCTCGTCTTCTTACATACCATTTTCCCATTTCGCATGTTCTCGACACTTATCTGATACTTTCATACATACTAGATCTTTATAAACTACTTTCTATCAATAAATTTCACAAATACATAAACAATTGTGTATGTCTCTCTTGTCACTGTAGTTCCAGTTCCTAAGAAACATATTGCATATTCCTCACATGTTTTTTTTTCAAACTTTACATTATTTTTTCTTTCTTATTTTCGTTTCTTTTCCTTCCCCAATTACCCTTCTCAGTTTCAGATTTTATTCATCCTTAATCTTTAATCATCAAAAGCCATCTTCCATGTTCTGTCTTCAAACAATTTCCAATCAATCAATCTTCCTGTTCCAGTTTGTTTTATGCCTTACTTTCTTTATGAATACTTATGGTTAAAAAATAATCTCTTTTAACGCAGCGGTGAGTCTGGAGCCGGAAAAACTGAGAACACGAAGAAAGTAATTGCCTACTTTGCCACTGTAGGTGCCAGCACCAAAAAACCAACCGCCGAGGAGGCAGCAGCAGCACAAAAGAAGGTATTCGTAATGAACCATGATTATGACCCCAACAGATGCCTTTGCCTACCACGCTGATGGTCCAGAACCGTTGTGTTTTGTTCTTGTCAAACGCATGGTGTGAAATGCCACCTCCATAAACACAGAGTTGTGGCATTATTGATGAAGTTGTATTGTATTAGATAAAGAGTAAAAAATGATACCAATTTATGTCATGGAACCTCTTACAAGACAGAGGAATAACTTCAAACAATTTTTTGGTCCTTTAGTTTTCCATAAACCTGTTTTTTATTGTTATTAAATATTATCATTGTTATTATAGATTTTGTCTTCAATAATTTGTGTGCTCTGATAGCAAATTACTTTCATAGAAATTCATTACAGGGGGAATAATCGACATTTCGCCCTTAATGTTTGCTACATATTAGTAATTTTTTTTAAATGGCTTATAATCCAAGTTTGCTTGTTCTCTGCAATTACTAATTCTTAATTGAGTAATAACTTCTGAAAAGGCCGGTCAGATGTTGCTTTGATTCACATTTTCATTAAGAACTATATTTACGCACGATTCAAGCAACATACATTAAACCAATCCTTAGAGATGGTACATTATCTTTTGTTTTTATTTGTACAAGTCTAGTTGTAGTAAGAGCAGCACTTTACATACATTCCATTATTCACAAATCTTTAATAAAGATTCTTTTCTCATAAAGTTAATTGCTTGAATTATTACTTTTAGATAAAAATGCAAAGATTTTTATGTTATAACTCCAAACAAAGAATAGATGACTTCAAATTAAATATTGTCATTATGCGCGGAGGATTACCTATATATAAATATTGTACTTAATTACTTATTGCAGGAAGCAGTAAAACATTAAAATCGTGAAATGTTACACATTACAACACTTGTAATATGAAAGTGCCTGATCTTCAGCCTTCGCAAACTCTTTTCATTCCTTTCAATATTCTTCACAAAGTCTCTCGAAAATCAGAACGAAAAGCAAAATACAAACTATGTATGGATATATATATTCATGTCGATCGAACGCAATAATATTTTTCGTGTGTAATTCATACAGGTTAGAAGATATGTACAAAATGACCAAGTTGTATGAACAATGACTTCGTACAAAACGCTGCTTTACTTCAAAATACTCATGTTCTACTAAAATTTACCCACTAATGCTAAATTCTTCCTACTGTTTTTTTTAATATTATTATTATTATTTGTTGCTTCTTTCACTGTGAATGAGAGAATATTAGAATTTGCATGTTCTTTACATAATTCCTTTTAGAGGAAGTAGTTATTTGGTACCTAAGCTTTTAACATGTCATTTTATTAATTTGACACATTTAATAACTTGTGTGTAATATTGATTATTATTTTTTTTCTAATTTCAATTTTAGTTTCAACATTTTCTTTTCAAATATGTACTTTTCTCTATCAAAGTAAGGCAGGTATAATATAATTCCCTAATTGCAGTAATAGTAGGATATATGTTAGCTTTGTGTCTTCATGATGTTAATGGATTAAACTGTATAGTATGCAATATTTTATTTATTTTTTTACTGAAATTCTTGTATTACATTTTAATAAGCAGTATTGTAACATAATCTGAACTATAAATGAAATATTAATCTGTAAAGACTAACTGCATTAGTCCTATCTTTGTAAAATATATGTAACATTGAAAGCAAATACATTACAGAATTTATCAGAAAAATAGTATGTTTATTGTGTAAATGTATTTAACATACGTATATCAATAATACTAGCCTTAAAACATTTGTACTTATATATTATGTTCACATACATGTTCGTGCTTTTGCGTTATATTGCATCGCAGCAATCAGAGCACACTTAAAGACAATGTTATGTTCTTAAGAAAATAGCATGAGTGAATTTCAATTTGTCATCTGTATTCTGACTTGATTTTCTGCAATTCTAGGGAAGCTTGGAGGATCAGGTCGTTCAGACCAACCCTGTACTAGAGGCTTTCGGTAACGCTAAGACCGTGCGAAATGACAACTCTTCTCGCTTCGTAAGTATGAAACTTTAAGTTTTTTAACATATTTGCTACTGAATACCAAATCAATAAGTACAGTAAAAGTTACTATTTGATTTAATAGAATTTTAATTCAAAAGTGATACAGAATTCATTAAACTGTACATCTTCTTTACTAATAGAGAGAAAGGAAATTTAATTTTAAAATTGTCTCTGTTAGCTTATTTCTTTCTTAATAGTTTCAGAATTGAAATTGTTTGAAATATGCCCCAAACTGTTCTGTAATAGTAGTAAATGAAGACATTAAAAATGTCCTATCTATCTTCCCAGGGTAAATTCATCAGAATCCACTTTGGTCCAACTGGTAAACTGGCCGGTGCTGATATTGAAACATGTAAGTTGAAATGATTCATTTTTAAACATATTCAAAAAGAAAATCTTGTGAGAGTAATACCAATTGTTTAATTTCAGATTATCTCATCAACTCAGACATAACAAAAGGTTCTTATTTCTTGAACTGTAATTTCTAATTTAAGCAAAAGCAAATGTTACATTTTTTAAAAACAAAATTAAAGAAACTATATTTATTAAATTGAAGAACCTGTGTCTACATTTGAAATTTGATTTAATATTCGGATTACTTATTTGGCTTCTGAGCAATAGTTTGTCAGACTAAATGATGGAGTTTATATTGTACTTATAAACAAACCCAAACTACTTTGTGTTAATGAGAACTATTGCTTTCTAGATCTGCTGGAAAAGGCCAGAGTAGTATCACAACAGTCCCTGGAGCGATCTTACCATATTTTCTACCAAATGATGTCTGGTACTGTAGAGGGCTTGAAAGGTAATTAAGTCATCCATTTCTTGTTACTCTTTAATTTTAATTCTAAAATTATTAAACTGGATAGTTACAATACTATGTTTCACAGACTTTTGGAAATTTAAATGCAAATTTAAGAAATACAGTTAAACAGATATAATTTTTGTTAACTGTTTTACAATATTTGATCCAGTAGTTCATGATTTAAAAAACTCTACTTCATTACTTTTCTGGTCATCTTAAGATCTCCATTGTGTAGAACTTTAAAATTCATGCAATATTGTAAACATGTTTCTCGTGATAAATTAAATTCTTAAGTAAAGGTTACTTTTACCAGATTAGTTTTATTCATAATCATTTTTGTTTCTCTTAAGATATTTTTTCTTCCAGCCAAAGGTAAGTATATTTGGAAGAAAGGGGATAGAACAATAATATATATTCCTACCTGTTATGATGCTATTTACTAGCAATTCGTTTTTTATGTCCATGAAAGTGCAGAGAAAAAAGTATTGAAATATAAGATTAACCTTGATAAGCATTTTCGAAGTAAAATATGAATATTTCGTTTGATCTTTGAAATAGTCTAGTGACGTATAAATCGTGAAATGAACAATTACAAACATTATTAATAAAAATAAAAAAAGACTACTATGTTTGTACTCGTATAATATACACATCAAATTAAGAGAAATTGATCGTGAGCGCGCCAAACGAGATGAAAATGAAATGAACTTAATATTCTGTTGCTAGTGTCGACTAGAAAGATGCTTTGATATAAAAACATATGTAGAACTTAATATATAATCTGAAATATTTGAGTCGAGGTTGTTTGTACACTTGAGTTTCTGATATAGAAAAGAATTCCACGTTTGTATAGAAAAAATAGAAAAGTTTTAGAACACGTAATTATTACTTAAAATCTTAGAAAGCTGAGAACTTTTGGAGTTTTGGGGCTGTCCTAGTTATCTTCAAAATTAATCGTTTCAAAATCTGACGTCGTTCATTTGGTGAATGCTAATGACTATTATCGGATCGCTTTGAACATTTCTATATTGTTCTTTTTGAAAATAACTGAGTGTGTAACTTCTAAGGTCTCTTAAGACAAAGAGTTTGTACCCGAACTTGTGGCAGTCCTATTATCCAGCTACCGTAGAAACGAGATAGATCGGTGGTAAGAAGTCACTTTCGTGGCAAGTGGAATCACTTGTTGATCTTCGGATCCCCTTATATATTCAATAAGGGAGTGTCGTTACCATGGAAGCCAAACGGTGATTGACTTACGAATGCCAATGAGACTAGTTCATTTCTATAATTTTGTCAAGTAAAGCCATACTTACGGATCGTATTGTGTAAACTCCTCCTCCTTTGAAGTTTATCAAAACATCTTTACAACGTTGACAAAATTGGCTTCTTTTGACTTCTACTTGAGAAGAACGTGAACATTTTAACATTGAATTTCGCTTATGATTTGTTTTAGCTTGTTTCTTCTTTTTTCAGTTCAGAATTCTTCGATACTTGTTTTTCTTCAAGTTTATGTAACATTTCTGTCTTTTCTTTTGTCCCTGATCTTGTAAGGTATACTCAGATTCATAGAAATTGGGCAATTGAAAACTTCTCGAAGTTCATGAAGGTTCATTATAGTAAAATGGAACCAATAAAAGATGTAAGTTTACAGTTAGTATTTCACGTGTCCTTCTCATGCCGTAGATGATTTCGGTAGTGTCATAATGTACAGCTTGGGACATATTTCTTTCCATAGTTCGATTTCAATGAGTCTGATTGTACATTACATTAAAAGTTATTTTATTTTATTATTGTTATTATTTGTTCAATTACTATCGTAACTTGTAACGCCGTACATATTGTGTGGATTCCAATAATGTAAATTTCATTGTACTATTTATAAGTAATGTGTGTGAATAGTTCAGCTTCAAGAAAGAATGAGAAGTATACATTTATTTATTTTTATTGTGTTGCTTCAGACAAACCATTCTCTGATCATGTTTTCAGTTTAACATGTGATTATGGTATTATATGTTTATAGTTTTTTTCTCTGTGTACTTCCCATACTTTCATAAAAGTGAAGTAGTTTCTAACTTGCCATATTCTATTTTCAGCTACATTTAGTTTTACTTTTAAGCCAGTGCTTGCTATATATTTCATTATTTATACTATTGTTTTCTTTGCAGCATATTGTTTGAAAAACTTGTCGGTAATGGTGCAAAGATAATGATGAGCCATGAAATAACATTATTTTTTCTACAAATCTGAACAATTTTGAAACATGTATGCTAGAATATCCCATTATTGTACTACTATAAGTACAAGAAGCTATAGCTTAAAAGTTAAAAGCTAAGATAGGTACAAAAGTAGCCCTAGCTCCAAATGAATACATCAATACATCGCTACAGTAACTTAATTTCTTCATTTGTGCCAATAAACGTTAATAAATTTTCTTAAGAAACAAATACATTTATATATCGATTACATTGTTGTCTCATGCATTTCAATCTTGCTGAACTTCAAGCAAAACTTACTCAGTAACTACGAATTAACTATACGAGTAAGTCAACAAAGGTAGAAAATGTAGGTAAAAATCTGTCTCAATATAAATCAGAGAGAAATTTACATAAGTTTCTAAATAATAAAATGTAAATTCATTCCATTTATTTTTATTTCTACTATGAAATATTAAAATAAAGAAAGCTAAGCAAATGAAAAGGGCCTACCAGATTCATTTACGAGACTAAAAATGGCTCCTTAAATCCAGGTCATCGAACTTATATATGAAGTCAGTTTCTCTTTACCTGCTTTCTTAGAGGAACTATCGTGAATTGTTAAAATTTGTACTTTTTACCAAAATGAAGAAAAACTTCTGTCATTACCAGAGACCAGCTTAAAAGGAATCGGTTGCTGAACTTAAACCTCTATCGTGCATTGGTTAAGGCTTTAGTTTATGTTACAGACAGACGGACCGAGTAAGAACCAAACTCTGGGGAGGAGGATCCACTAAAAAAGGGCTTTCCCCTTACTGTAATGTAACCACAACGTAATGATTGAGAAAATTAAGAATAAACTCTCCGAATAGTACGAAATATATATCCATTTAGGTGTGATGACACTATCTAACAAGATGTTAGTTGTAGGAATACAGAAATAGGGATCTTTTCAAGATCAGGTGAAGAAAAGAGAACACCTGATGTATACATTAGATAGGCTATATTGGTTGTTCTTAATGCCAATAGTTTCAAAATTTGTATTACTAAAAATTAAAATAATTCATTACCAGTATAAAATATGCTGAAATTATTTCGACTTCTAGGATCGAAATTCAAATTATTTCAACTATAGATGCTAGAGTTCTGTGAATTGATTGAACTCTAGTGGAAGAAGGTTAATCAAAGAAGAACGTGCCTGAATACCTTTAAATTTTCTCGACCATCTGTATTGAATTGCTTATATATTTTTCTTTGCTCTAAACAGAAATATGTTTACTATCCAACGACGTCTACGATTATCACTTCGTATCCCAGGGCAAGACCACAATCCCCAATGTAGATGACGGTGAAGAGTTAACACTTACTGATGTAAGTTGGTTAATAGACATTTATTGGTAAAGTGGTCCGCTTTATATAAACAGCAGATTCATCAGATCCTGTGCTATCGCATAGATATAGATTGTTTGCATGAGACCAACACAGACACCGCATATAAGCAGTTGTCTATAGTGTGTTTATTGTGTCTATAGATTCCCAATTTCCCCCGCAAGTGTCGAAATCAAAAGTGAAATATAATGCTTCTCTCCTTTAGATTATATTTTATTGATAAGGACAATGTTTCAGAATGGATACCCAATTTTCGCCTCTACTAATTGATACAACAAGCTATGACTTTCCCAAGCTACACCTATGTCATTAGTTTTTAGTAAGTTTCAGTCAATTAGTTACCTAGTTTGAGAGTTTTACTTTGCTTCGCTGTCATGTGATCACCCACTTCCTTCATTTTTATCCTTCCATGCAATTTAGTATAAGTTAGAGACTCTACCAAGACAAGAGTCACTCAAAAAAAGCACTTCCTCATGACACATCACCATTCCACATGTACAAAAAATATTTCTTTAAACTGTAAACCACATGGCTGATTACCAAATCCTGTTTTACTCCCAAACAGAAATGTGTCTTCTATCAAACGACGTAACCGAGTACCACTTCGTATCTCAGGGAAAGACAACGATCCCCAATGTAGATGATGGGGAAGAGCTACTGGTGACCGATGTAAGTGTAGGACACTGGTTTACATCTGGTTTGAGGCTTTGCAAACTTGGCATCCACGATGGATGGCCCTAAAACTGCAACTGGCTCCAAAGTTTCTTTCTCAGCGACTTTATCCGTACTTGAATAATGGTTGCTTTTTTTTTATTATTTATTTTTAAGTTTGCCAACATATTATAATCTAAACCGACTGAAAGGAGACTTTTTTTTTAAATTTTGTCTTTTGCTTCTTTTGCTTATAATTTTCTTTTTACGTTTTACATATAATTTAGTTAATAATTCTTTTTGACCAGAGGCCGTTATGACAGTGTTCTCTGGATTTATTATGACAGCTTTTTCTTGCATCCTGATACAGGCTTCTTTCGATCTTACAGTCAGTTCTGTAACAACAAAACGAAAAGGAAATAAAACATTGCCTTGAAGCAAATCAGTTTTCCTTTTAGGTTACGGGGCTGACAACATTGCTGGCTATTTCGTATGCTTTTTGCACAATTTCAGGAGATGTCTAATTTATTGCTTATTACATTCTCCTTTAAAATAAAAGAAATCCTATATCTTAAGCCTCCGCTGAACACTTTAAGCAAATTCCTGTAGTATGAACAAGACAAAAGGTAAAACTGTAACGTGTTGAATAAGTATTTTAGCACAACCTATGTACACAATAGAAAATCCTGTGTTACATACCGTAATCATATTTACACTTATTAACATTGAACCTCCACATTCCCCATAAACACTTCTATTCTTCCCTTATTTGTATATAATTAACATTATTTATAAAGTACGCAGATAACGTTTCGATAGTAAACGAGAAACTTTCCGACAAACATATAAAAACTGAAGAAGCCTGCTGCTTACAAATTTGCAAATTGTTATTTGTAAAGAGAATAAGAATTGAAATATTTATGCAGGATGTGGAGACTGAATGTTTGATATACGCAAGAACAGAAACTGCCAGCAGAGTGGGTTTCTACAAAACGAACATTTTTTTTTTCTTATCCCAAGCACTTTCTTCTTTCCGGTACAATAATTGTTCATTCTGCAGGTGTTTGCTTTCAACTTGGCTGTTCTCCCTTAAAAAAAAAAAACAACTGACATTTACTTTTCGAAAGCAACAGCTACTGTGTATGCTTCTCCACAGTGTTGTATTTTCTTATTTAACACCTAAGCTTGACGTTAAATTCTGAAAATACTGCAGCGCACAGTTAAATATTAACCCTGCTTTATCCTATTTACTTCCATCCAGAAAAAATGTTATTGAGCAACAGAATTGAAGACTACCATTTTGTAAGTCAAGGTAAAACAAGAATTCCCAACGTAGATGATGGGGAAGAAATGGAGATAACGGATGTAAGTTCCTTCTTTTCTTTATGTTTTTTCTGCAAATAAGAAAATGATATGAAGCTCTTCTACTTGGAATTATAGTCATGGGCAATTTAATTGTTCTCTCTTATTATCCTTTCACTCTGTCAATACCACTAGGAATTAAACTATTTAACATGCATGAGAGATTTCTTTTAACCCTTTGTGATATATTTTAAGCCTATTTTATATCCGTCATAAAAATATGAACGTGACTTTATTTTAATAAAAATATGGTCACGCCCTGGGATCGTCTGCATGACGCGCAAACAAATTGTGTATACAGATAAAGTTCAGAAAAGGATACATGATACAATAACTATTTCTAACTACTTATTTACAGGAATATTGCAGCAGTACACGGAAAGATCATCAAAGACTATGTGAAAGCACCAAAAATCCCTCTCTTCTTAAACAAAATTGCTTTCAGCTTATTTTTGTCAAAATGACAATACTTTAATTAGCTTCTGCTGCTCTTAATTTAGGCTTAGTAGTTTATGCTAATATTAAGGATGAATGCTTTATATCTAGTACACTTACACCAAGAAAAATAATGCCTTCGTAAAGAAAGTTATTCTGAGTGTACTCTCAGAAATCAATAAATCAGTACTTGAGAAGTCTGAGTTTTCAATGTTCAAGACCTAAATTTCGTAATTGTTTTGGACCTTTTAGACATCAATTTAACGTGAAACAAAGAAGTTAAATTAAAAAAATTCATTTACGGGAAGTTACTCTAAATACTTTCCAAATGTTAAATATACAAGATTTAGACACAATAGGCATTATTTTTCTGCTGAATTATTTTATACTGAATAGTGCTAGATAACGTACAAAAATATAATCTGCTTTAGTAGCTTAGACGTCTGATTCTGTTATAAGATTCACTGGCTTCTTCATTATATTGCTTTCATGTGCTTTGTTATTTTTTTCTTAACTCCAGAACAGTGTATGCTAAGTAACGACATTTATGACTACCACAATGTCTCCCAGGGTAAGATTACAATTCCCAATGTGGATGACGGTGAGGAATTAACATTCACCGACGTAAGTAAATGAAATTTCTTGCCCAAACACTTTACAAGTATCAACCCTCCTGTTCCAGTAAGCCGTAATGAATACGGAAATCATGCACGTTGTCCATAGTTCGTGAAACACCTATGGGGTTTTATATACCATTTTTTTTTTTCTTACCACAGCACGAGACCTTGATGTTTAAGAAAGTTATTCTGAGTGTACTCTCAGAAATCAATAAATCAGTACTTGAGAAGTCTGAGTTTTCAATGGGCAAGACCTAAATTTCGTAATTGTTTTGGACCTTTTAGACACCAATTGTTGCCCCGGTAATTATTTGGTGAATGCGACATTTCCAAACACCAAACATACTTTACAGTAAACTTCAACCGTTGATTTAACACGTCGTATCACTCACTATATATTGGATCGCCACATACCATACCCTGAAAAATTACCTGTAGGTAAAGTTTCACCATAATAACACGTAAGTAATCTCTCCTTTTACTCAAACAATTGTCAATATTACGTCAAAGGCATGCATGGCAATATTAAACTAATTTTCTTAAGTGTAAAGAACTGATAAAGTTGTTTGGTTTACCAAAAGTTTAGTTTAATTTTAAACTGTAAAAGAAAATATTGTATATAAACTTTATAATAGCATTTCATGTTATGTAAATTATTCAATTTTCTTCTTTGACAATAAAAATCATGTAAAAAGTTTAGAAATACTTTTATATTACCTTATGAATTCATTAAAAAACAAAAGAATTAAGTTGATTAAAATTAATTTATATTGAAGAATAATTTTTGTCTTGTAAACCGTTTGAACGCAATGTTGTACTAAGTTTTCCCATATTAATGCTAAATTTGAAACAATAGAAAGCCTTCGATGTGCTGGGTTTCACACAAGAAGAAAAGGACAACATTTACAAGATCACCGCCGCTGTAATGCACATGGGTGAAATGAAGTTCAAGCAGAAGGGTCGAGAGGAGCAGGCTGAGGCAGATGGCACTGTTGTAAGTAATTACAAACATAACTTTACAGTCATTATTAATTTTACGTATAGTATATTCATGATTCCTGTATGCAACACATTTCAGATTAATTACAGTGGAAATAATATTTATAAATCATCTGACTTATAAAATCATGGACACTTTCTATTAAATCTTTCATTTATTATCTAAGAGTGTCTCTCATTAAGGATGTATAACACTGTAGTTTTTTATATATACTCCAATTAATTTCTGAAATAGTTTTATTGTGCTCCACTCTTCGTGGACATCACTACAATCTGTACAAAAACTTTTGAAATCTTAAAATGAAATGGTACATTTGTCAATAATTTGACTCCTTTACTAATAGAAAATTACCGAAAATAAAACGTAAATTTCGCAGTCTATTAAAAAATTGCGTACTCTATCTTGCGAAATTGCAAAACTAAAATTCAAGTTGCAAGAACTAGTTTGCTAACCCAAATCTTTATTAATCTTGAGTATTCAGGGTTTTCCGATATTAAGTAATAAAGTTTAAACTTAAACGTAATGTAGAATGAATGTACTTGTTGATTATATTCCAACAAATGTGTACATGTTTCATTACACTTCCGCAGGAAGGTGAGCGAGTTGCCAAATTGTTGGGTCTGAACCACGAAGACTTGTACAAGAACTTGTTGAAACCAAGAATCAAGGTCGGTAACGAATTCGTGACCCAGGGTAGGAATAAGGATCAGGTATGTACATATAAAACAATATTCTTACATATTGTATTATGCATAATCAAGTATCAAATCATATTTAGACTTGAAAATGAAGTTCTAACAAAAGATGGCAGTCACTATTGTAAACTTTCTACTTTTTTTTTCTTAAAGATGAGAAATATACCTCATTTGCAAACATGTAGAATACACAACGCGAAATTAACATTTGCCTTTAAAATCATGCCTGTGTGGCTGTAGTTTTTTATTGTATTCAATTATTTTCGAATTTACGTTACGAAAGTGCAAAGGAAGCTTAGGAAATTTTCTACTATATCTAGTCCCATTAAAATATATTTAAAAATTGTAATGTTGTTTTGAAAATATTGGCAAATAAAACGAGGTTAATTCCATATCTTGTTCCATACTTTTGTGTCAATTGCATTTTACAGATTTTTAAAATATTTGTGTTGATTTTATATTGTATAAAGATATCAGTTACTCTATATCCTGCTTCTCGTTGTTATAGGTGGCGTACTCAGTCAGTGCCATGTCAAAGGCTATGTTTGATCGTCTCTTCAAGTGGCTGGTAAAGAAGTGTAACGAGACACTGGACACCAAACAGAAGCGAGTCCACTTCATCGGTGTATTGGATATCGCCGGCTTCGAGATCTTCGACGTAAGTATTTAATACACCACTTTGTATTGAAAAAATACAGTATTACAAATAGACACCTTTTAGATGTTTATGATAAGAATTCGACTTGTAAACTTTGAATTAAAAGTTCTTCAGTTTCACTCAATTCTTTACAATAAAAGTTCAACACAAAATATGAAAATTAAAGTCTTAGGGAACAATTGAGAAGATAATAAATATATTAGTAATGATCATTAATCTTCATTACATTAAGCAAGTTAAAACTTTAATACATTAGGTTCAAACATGACACATTGATAAAATTTAGAAATCATATTTTAATAATTCTGAATCTATTATTTTAAAATTGAAATAGTTTTTTTTTTAAATCTACGTTCTGCTTTAGCAAAATTAAATTCAAGAAAAAGAACTGGCATCATGTGCAACTGTTTGAATGTTGATCGCCAATCAAATTTGCACCTACAAAGACAACACGCAGGTTACATGTTTTGCATCTTCATTTTACAAGTTTCTAGTGAGTTCTTTTCATTTGGCAACAATGACTATGTTTGAATTCCAAAACGAAATAATAAAGACAAATGAAAAGCTATGAGTATAAGAAAGAAACAACAGCCTCTAGCGTCAGTTCAAATGAGAAAAATATTTTAGTTTGACTTCTAATAGAGGAACTTTAACTGTTGAATTGTATTTTCAACGAAAAAAGAAAAGATGAAGACTTACAACACGGATTATGTTTAAGACTTCCAATATTATTTTTTAAGTATTTCTTGACAACTATAAAAGCAGAACGGAGAATTTTGATAGTTTATTTAATATTGCTTCAATTTTCATTGTAATGTATGATAATTTTGTGATATTGTTTAAAAAACTCTGATTTTATTAGTATTAGGTATGTAATATGAATATTTTCTATCTTCATGTTTATTTTCTATTAATATGAATCTTCCTTTTCAAGAACTTTTACTTAATACTCCCTGGCGTCTGTATTTTGGATGGAACACATTGCCACGTGTACCCCATATTAAAAACACTAAGTACATCCAGTCATTTATTTATTTCCCTTAACAGGTTACCAAAGGCATAGTATTAAACTATCAGAAGTTCTTTCATTAACTAATGTAAATATCTTTCTTTTCTCGATTGTAATAGTACAACGGCTTCGAACAGCTGTGTATCAACTTTACTAATGAGAAATTGCAGCAATTCTTCAACCACCACATGTTTGTACTTGAACAAGAAGAGTACAAAAAGGAAGGCATTGATTGGGCTTTCATTGACTTTGGAATGGACTTGTTAAAGTGCATTGAGCTCATCGAGAAGGTAACTTAAGATGAGCACCCCCATCTTAAATCATTCTTATCCTCCCTTACTTTAAGCTATGAGTAATATTCATAAACATGTCATAAGTACTAAAGTCTACATCATATGAAGAAAATATCCGACAGGTATAGTACACATATACGTTGTCTACATTGTTAAAATGATCTCCAGAAAATTGTGACTGACTGTTACGTTGTCTACAGTGTTACAATGATCTCCAGAAAATTGTGACTGAATGTTGCCAAAAAAAATAATACTTTTTCTTTCCCAAAACACAGCCCTGCTTGAATAATGAATCGTCCGGATTGACATTTTTCTTGAGCTGCATACATCTGAGTGATTTAAACAACTTTTTCTGCACTGTTTATTTTCTTATTTTTAATAAAACGTTTGAATTAAAACCTATATCGACCTTGTCTTTGCGTCTTCTTGATGCATGGTGTACTGGATTCAAGCATAAGATTGAATTATGGGTTTGTTTTGAAAAAAAAATGTTTCAATGAAAAAACTATGTTTATGTAAATAATTAACACCTATATTTCATTTTAAAGAAACGAAATCATATAATTCTCCCTAATTAAACTTTTTAAATCTTCTGTCTTTTGCACCTGGTATCCTTAAATTATATTTTCAAAAGTGCACGATTATAACAAACCACACGTCACAGATGTTCCTATTATTTACAGATACCCAATATTTTTCTGTTGTGTACAATAAACCAGTGAAAGAATTTTTTTATCTTCAGTGCAGCATGCGCCCCTTTTATATGTGTTTTATTTATAATTATAAATATTTCAATACTTCTAAACAATTAAAATATTTTTGGTCCTACATGCTCATTACTACACTCCACTTCAGAACTCTACTCAATATCCAATGTAATTAACTTAGTATCTTTCCTTTATCCTTTCTCAGTTTCTTCTCTACTAGTTTCAGAAAGTAACAAATCTACATTCTATAGAATTCAGTTCTATTTACAGTGTTCGTTTCAGTACTTAAAACAATTTATTTAAAAAAATATGGAAAAGCAGTTTAATCTATTTCAATTTAAACACTCCTATTCACATATATAATTTTTATAGCATCCGATTAACTTTGAATATTTCTTTCCCTTTCATTATACGTGGAACATCTTACCAATATATTTATGAATTTGGATCAACTATATAACTTCTCTGCATTGTGCGGTTACCTTGCTCTCTCTATAAAAATGGAGCATGATGACAACACACAATTTGTTTGCACGTCTCTACATTAAACACTATACAAAATTTACATCCTTTGTCATGTTATTCAAAGTTCAACTTTTATAAAAAAAATGTTACGAAAAGTATAACAATATTCTGTGCAACATCTTAGCATGTCAGATATGTATGGGCATTTCTTATGTTAAGAATTTTCTCCTAAGTTTAATTCTGTTATGTGCGATGTGACCAGGACATCTACTTTTTTCAGATATACTTATTAAATTATACCCTTTGTTCGTTCTATTACTATAAACAGAAATTGTTGCATGTCGAGTGCAAAAGGTTACTAATTTAAATCTAAGGCTGATTGTTTCAGGTGTTCTTCAACTTGTGCATTCTCGTTTGTTCTGAAAGACATGCTCGTCTTCTGACTGCTTTTGTTCATTTTGTCTAATGTGAAAATGTGAATGTATACGGGGCATGACAGTATAATAGTATAAGAAGGAAGATTGTGAACAACATATTCCCCCCAACGGAGAATATCAAAACTTTATGCCCAATCACTTGTTTTCTTTATTTCCTTGCGCTAGAAATCAAATTATTTCGCTTCTTTCTAAACTGGTTTGGGAAATTGCTTCAAAAACTCTTTAAAATATTCTAGTTAAGGATTGCTATCAGTGTTATTTGTCAAGTGATGAGCAGTAATTTTTCAAGTCACGGCTGTTTCGTTCTTATCTTTGCAAAATGGATACATTTAATACATTTATTTTGTCATTAAGAATTAAGTTTCAATAAAAATAAATTAAAGGCTAATAAGATTGATAATCAAGTCATAATTATACCTGTAATCCTCTTTCTAAATTATAGTCATTTTGAGGTTTCATTTTCCAAATAACAAATTTCGAATCTAAATAGGTTCGCTAATGTAGAATAGGCTAGGGTAGTAGGGTAGGTTGATTCTATAATTTGTTATTTAAAATGTTCCTCAAAATATTATAGTTTACATAAATATTTTTTTTTTAAAAGTACATTTAAACCTGTTCACATAAACATTTATAAAATGCAATATTTAAAAGCTTCAACTACACGAAAATGTTGTATACTATCTAAACAAAATCATCAATACGTTCGTGTACATTCGTTACGAAGTATTTTTAACATTTCTGCGTCACACAGCTCTTAATGAGTATTTCCAGTGAGTTTCCCATCGTACAGAACTATTTTTAAAGTGAAAGATTCTCTAAAGTTATTGGCAATGCTTTATTAGCACTCCCTCATAACGTGAATCTTAGATTTCATTTATTTAAATCTGCGTTGAAGTACATGATATCATAAAATAGTTTGACAAACTTTTGTCTGACAAAAAATAATATGAAAATATATGATTATATTACATTGCGGAAATGATTTTGTTTTCAAAGAAACGAATACCATGGATTTTTAAAAAATCATTTGAACATGTTACCAAA
>JAGDQP010014260.1:0-45639 GCA_022664845.1 Lepisma saccharinum | reverse complement strand
TGCTATATGGAGAAAGGAGGAGCTCCCAAAGGAATGGAAAACATCAATAATTGTTCCGATTTACAAAAAAGGCGATAAGTCGGAATGCAATAATTACCGCGGAATCTCGTTACTTCCAACCTGTTACAAGGTGTTAAGTAATATTCTGTTAACACGCCTAAATGTATAGATAGATGAAATAATTGGAGATCACCAATGTGGATTTAGAAGAAATAGATCCACGTTGGACCAGATTTTTGCTTTGAGACAAATTTTGGAGAAGATATGGGAATACAATGGGACGGTTCATCAGCTATTCATTGATTTTAAGAAAGCATATGATTCTATCAAAAGGGAAAAGTTATACAGTATCCTGATACGATTTGGAATTCCGAAAAAATTGGTTCAACTAGTGAAGATGTGTCTCAGCGACCCCATAAGCAGAGTACGGATAGGTAATAATATGTCAGATAGTTTCAAGATTCGCAACGGATTGAAACAAGGCGATGCCTTGTCACCACTACTGTTTAACTTCGCGTTAGAATATGCGATTTTAAAAATTGGGGACAAAAAGGGACTATCATTGAATGGTTTGAAACAACTGTTTGTATACGCGGATGATGTAGATTTAATAGGGGACGATATAGATGCACTACAAAGCAACACCGATGTCTTAGTAGAAGCGTGCGATGAGATAGGTCTACAGTTAAACATAGATAAAACAAAATACATGATAACAAGCCGAAGCACAGGGAATGAAGGAATTAAAAACATAAGAATTAGGGATGAGGTCACAGAGAAAGTAAACAAATTTAAATACTTGGGAGCATACGTAACAAGCAAAAATGAGGTCACGGAAGAAATAAAAAGTCACTTAGTATCGGGGAACGCATGTTTCTACTCAGTCCAAAAACTTCTAACATCGCGATTAACATCAAGGAAATTGAAATTAAAAATATACAGAACGGTTATTCTGCCGGTAATACTTTACGGTTGCGAAAGTTGGAGTAGGACCCTAGCAGATGAACATAAATTACGTGTATTTGAATATAAGGTTTTGAGAAAGATATATGGGGCGAAACGGGACGAGATGACTGGAGAGTGGAGGAGACTGCATAATGAAGAACTCCACGGACTGTACGATTCACCAGATGTTGTAAAAATAATGAAATCGAGACGACTAAGGTGGGCAGGCCATGTAGCTCGAATGGGGAAAAAATGAAGATTATATTCTATCTTGGTTGGAAGGCCCGATGGAAAGAGGCCAATGGGAAGACCGAGACAATATTAGGAGAGATCTTCGAGAAGTAGGTGTTCGTGATGAAAACTGGCTTGATACTGCCCAGGATAGAATCCAACGGCGAACGTTTGTTACTGCGGCGATGAACTTGCGAGTTCCATAAGCCATAGAGTTAGTTAGTTAGTTAGTTATTTATTAGCTATTTATATATGAAAGTTAGTAACGTTAAAGGATTACGAAACATGTTTTCCACATAGCTCTATTCCAACTGTTACATTATGTGTTACAACAGTGTTACAACGACACTTGGTACACGAATCCTCTACACCCCATAGTAATTTTCAATGTACATTATGTTCGTGTACTCTAAACCGTAGCCGCTCCAGAGGGCGCCAAATTTACCCAGATGGATTTTTGTTTGCAAAATATTTCCCGAATTATCCCCAATGTTCCTTTTCAATTTCCCTGTTTTTCATTTACAGTACTACTTTTACTTGATACGCTCAACTTCACCTTGTTTTGCAAAACCACGTAGTTGTATGTCATTTTGTGTTTTTGCAGGATATTACAGTCTATCAATAAGAATGAAGACGTTACACCACCTGCGTTAACTGCATCATCTTTGAAGGACCAGAGACACACACCACCTGTGTGTCTAACTCAGGTAACTACAAAAGGATACTTCACTTTTCTGAAATAAGCAAAAGCAGTCAGAAGTAATGAATTTGTGAAACGTATGTAGGAGGTTCAAAGGGAAGGAAAACTTAAGTATCACGTGCAGGGTAAAAATAATTGTCGTGCAAAGTCACGTATAGCGTCTGCTAGAATCTGTACAGCAACTTTATTGAGATCACGAAGGTAGCTCAATGATCAAAGTCACCAAGTTGAAGAGAATATGTATCTACGGTGATTTCAGTGCATCCGCTGCCGCTAGTTCTACAAGTTTCTAGTCAGTTTACTTCTTGTATAATGATGTATGCATTCTTTGCAACCAACCCGCTAAGCTGTTTAAAAATTATCCAGCGAAAGCTGGAAAGAGACATAGTGCCAGACAACTTGACAGCAAACAAACTAAATTCAAGCTTGCTGAAAGGAGCTCTGAGACGCAAAGTTGATGGAGCACTGACGTAATCGATGCTTGCAAGGGACCAACGACTTGGTAGCAAAAGAAACACTATACCATTTGCGATGCAAGCTTCTTTTTTACAAAGGTGACCATTACTCTAAGATCGAAGAGGAAGGGAAAAGAAAGAGAGGACACAGGGAACTGATGTGCAGCAAGAGGAAAATATTCGGTGAATTCTGTGAATGGTCTGAGTCAGAATTAGAACATGTTTGGTGACGCTAGGCCAAATCCACAACAAACTGCAGGAGTCTGATAAGTAACCATATAAGAGCCTCTCATCAAGGAAGTAGTTCCACTAAAGAAACTTCCAAACAAGCGTAGTTTTGTACCTGCAGGCACTCAAAAATATGACGCCTTGGTTGCAAAGAACCTCACATGTCGTAGCCATTACTATTGCTTAAATAGATGTATTGTGTGTAACTTCTATTGTAATTTGCTATGTCAACACGACTTTCGTCATTATTTGTCGATATATGACGTTGTTTGTAACAATGGTACACTGTAAAATCTGAACCTCTGAATTAGGAGTATAAAATTCCAACATTTTGAGGGACAGTGGGGAACCCAGGGTTGAGCTTAGAAGGTCGATTCTTTGCCTACCAGATTTATGGAATCAAAAACGAAGGTAAAATATGATATCTGGGTCCATCACTGTCTCTGCAAAATATGTAGTATAATGTACTCCCAATTTTTGAGAATCAGCGACGGGCACAGTGATTCATATATTACCTTCGTTTTTGCTTCTATTAATCTGTCCCCTCACACAAACTGGCAGGCAAAGAACCACCCCTCTAAGCCAAACCCTGGGTTCGCCACTGTCTCTCAAAAATTTTGAGTGCAATATTGGAATGTTCTACTCCTAATTCAGAGGTATAGTTTTTAGTACGTACGAGAAGTTTGAGCACCTAGAGCTCCCAATTTACGCACGTCTCAAAATTTGTTCAAATGAACCTTTCTTTTCCAATTGAATATATTGATTGATTTTGCGAATGAAATGACTAAATTTTTAATGGGTTTCTAAAAGTGTCAAATGATTTTCTTTCACCAACATTTCAAGCATTATCATGTAAATGCTCATCTTCGGAGCTCTGTGTGTTTTTACAACAGAAGCAAGTACATCAAACTACATTTTGTTTTGTTTTGATATGAATAATCATCTGCATAAGTTTTTTGCACTCTTTTGGGAACACACGGAAAATATAGCAATGGTATCAGCTAGAGTGAGGCGGAGGAAGTTAAATGTTGGAACAGAAGTTTAGTTGGGTACATATTAATTCATTTCAGGTGGTTGAAATTTCGTTGAATTTCTACATACATACACCAAACTGGGGGAACAATGATATTGTTGCTTAATGTCAAGCTCACAATACACACCAAAGGGAATACAAGTTTTTGTCATGACATAATCAGCCCCTGTTATCATAGAAGTTTGATATTGACTTCATATTACAGACTGGACTTCCTGCGAACGGCGAAAAGGCAAAACTAATGTTATATTTATTTCACTGCAAAAACAAATAAAAAAAATAATCACTATATTTGTTGATATACCTTATGTACAAATGAATTCAAACGGGATAAAATCAAAGTGAAATTGTTGTTAAAATCTTTAAATTAAGAAAAACGAGTTAACTAACATAAAAAAAAAACGTATGAAACTAGTGAAGTTGACTCGAAGTTTCATACGTATGTCTACGTTCTCATTTTTAGTAAAGTATAGCATTCGAACGGCTGAACAGACATACATGGGACTTTTGTACTATGTAGAAGACCTTTCTCTGTTAGCCCCGCTGCAGTATCTTTTATATGGATAAATAAAAAGTATAAAAATAACAGGAACAATTAGTTTGCATAGGCGAGAGGGTTGTATTGTATGAACCTAAAAGTAAGAATTTTTCCCGAATTGAAAGATATAAAAGCAGTCCCTCACCAAGAAAGAAATTTAGAGAAAACGAACTTCAGATTTCTCCGACAATATAAACGAAGACAGTAAAACAATGATAATAATACATAAGTATATGTAAATATTAGCAGACTTATATAATACTGTTAAATATTTAGTAAATCCTTTCGTTTATCATAGTGTACAGTTAGTACTTTTAGCGCATTTCCTGAAGTATTTTAACTTTATTTCCTCAGATTTTTGAAAAGATACTCAGGTCTACCAGCAATTAAAGACGGATTTGGGAAAATTTTTAAAATGCGGTAATTACTAAGATATATTATAAAGTACAAAAACAAATACTGAAATATAAAGTTCTGTAACAATAGGAAACAATTTTGTGTTAATATTCTAGAAATCCTTTTGTATATCGCCGTGTGTAGAACCGTGTTATTGAAAGAGAAGAAATTGATCGATGAATCATTTAATCATGCACGACGTAAAAGATACAGGTTGTGATTTGCACAATCCGCCATTGTAAAAAGTCGTTTCAATGTTTATTAAATACTTTTTAAGAGCTTATGTTGATGCTTGTAATAATCCATCAATCAATTAACATAAAATATAATTGCTAACGTTACTAAGATATCCTAATTTTTTACACTAAATAATTTGGAATAAAGCAAAATTTATTTATATCTTTTTACATAGCTTTTTACTTTTAGCTATCATATTGATTTGTTGAGTTTTTCCTCACTTTTTCTTTCTGTAAAGTCAATATGTTTTCTGATAAATATCGGTTTGTACAGAAATTGCGTTACTTACCTCCTATGGTGTGAGCTGCCACATGCGAGGAATAATACGGATAATGATATGTAATGTAAGTAGTGGGACCATGTCGATGTATCACTATATCATAACCTTCTTCCCTATAACCTCCTGGGAGATCTGTAATTTTACAAACACATTATGAATTAGGAACTTAGCTAAACCGTATGAGAGAAAAGAAAAGAAGGGGATCGGCAGATTAAGAATACAAAATTGCATAGTTTTGTAGCTTTGGTACAACAAAATACATTTGTAGGGAAATTATCAATGCCCAGCGGGAGAGGCTTACTGGTAAATTATTTGTCTTTGCATTCAAAATGTCCTTGTAAACACCCGGCGACAAAGTATAGTGAGACACTTTTGAGGTTACATTTTTCACAGACAAACCAACCAATGCCAGCATAATGCCTGCATAACTACTGCGTGTTTGGCTTCGTTTCCTAATCCTCTACTCTCCCAGACGGCCTGAACTAAATAAGCATACACACTTCGAATAAAGATGAGATCAGCTATAGAAGAATTTCGCTTGATTTATAGAGCCTACGGAAACAAAACCAGCCAGGTCTTCAGAATTATTTCGAAATGCTGGAGAGATAAACATTGTTTTCTAAAGACCATTCACTCCTATTACACGAAAGATTGTTGCAGGATTAAGCGCACAATACGAACAATAACAATATTCCAGGAAGACTTCAATATTCTTCACCTTCGGTTAACAATCAATGTATTAATTTGCTTCAATTTTTTATCCCTTCTTCTGCTTTCTTTATTATTTGTTGGCTTACAAGCTAAACATTGTAGAGTGTAGGAGAAAAAGGTAAGATTTTCTAAAAAAAACACACAAAATAACCCCGCAAATATTGAATTTGAGCAAGGAACATGTTTTATTAGCGGAATCACGTTCGTCATGCACCTCCTAGCGTTGTATTAATTTGCTTTCTTGTTAAACATCAATGAAATCAGTGTCTATTTACATAAAATAGAAAATATATAAAAAATAACAACGTTATTAATTATTATTTAGCACCAAGTAGGTTAAATGTTTAATATCTCTATTTATATTTTTATTAGCGATATTGCTCTTTCCTGGCTGCAAAGAAGACATGTCTTTGACTATTTAAGGAGATTATTTCTAGTTTTAGCAAATAATACTTCCATAGCAGGTAATTACAAAAGTATGTCGTGAAATGTTTAAACCAAAACAGATCGTTCATCTCTTACTTGAACGGAAACAAAAATAATAAGAGTGAGAAATATCGACAGTAGTAGTCACGGTAGTAAATACTGCGAGAGCTGAATAAAAACTGTAATTTAGTTTCTTTTATTTTGACATATCCGAGGAACGGTATATGGCAGGCTTAGCTTATAATTAGTTTACCTAAACCATAAATATAAGTTAAATAGAAACTAACAATAGATAAAAGAAAGGCAAAGCTATTTTCTGTACGATGAGCACGCGCCGTGAAGTATACAAGCCATGCAGTTAGTAAAAAGCGACAAATTACGACTCGCGAATATCGAGTTATATTGTACATATCACAAAGGATGCAAAACAAGGTATAGTAACGTCGTGTTCATGGTTTTTTAAAATACCTGATTTTTTAAGGAAAATAAACGCCAGCCTATCATTACTAAAATTTCAAGAAACAAGCCTGTCCAGTAAAAGTTGACCGGTTGGTAACACTATGTATGTGTAAGCTTATTTCTATGCAATCCAAATAACGCCTGTTTTTTACGGCTTGCATAAAATAATGTTAATGCATAAAAATAATGGTACCAGTAAATATGGATGGAATTAAGAAATATATGTCATGCATTCTCGAACCTGACATTCTAACATTCATGCCTACCAAATCTGACATTTTTCAACTTACTCAATTATGATTAGCCTTTGTCTAATAGAATTTAAATACTAGTTGCACAATAGTGCTTCACAAGCATTCAAGGCGTCATAACTATGAAATATTGTCTTCTCATTTATGAAATCCTGAGTTAAGATCTTGTCATTTAAGGTCTGTCATGTCGTCTGAAAATTGGAAACATCGAAGAATATGCCAATTTCTTCGTGTTTAATGCATACATCTGGCGTTTCGTTTTGCAACTTTGTACGTAATTCACTTCAAAAGTGTCTTCCAAAGTTATATTGTTTTTTTAAATAGCTTATTACTTTGGGCGGATTTATAAGAGGGTGATTTAAGAGGGTGGTGATGGGTTGCCGGGGCAATTATTTTAGGGGGTGGAAACTATTCCGGAGGTCATTTAAAGCCATTCTAAAATGATCGGGGGGCAATGCCATCCGTGCCCCTATAAATCATCCCATCCTTATGTCTATTAATATGACCTTGAACTATAATTCTCAGCTACCCAAATTTATCTAGAATTTGTATTCAAAGTTATTATCAGGTATCATCTTCTAACAAAAATAATAAAATGACAGAAAAGTGCATTGCACCTATCCCCAAAAGATAAGCTATTACTCGCCGTTTTTATACATGACAACCATGACCCAGCTCAGGCTTCAAGATGTCAGCTCACATATCGTACACCAAATACCTCCTTTTCATGAGAACAAAGTATTAATTATTACAATTATTACAGTTCTTCCAAGATACTTTACTTTTTTCACATACATATACAAAACAATACTTGCTAGGAGATTTGCAAACTCCAGAAACCATTTGCTCTATCCTCCTTGCCATCTTATTAAATGTATAGCCTTCCCTTTTGCCCGTTTCCTAATTCTTATTGATGAAATCAATCAACGAAAATTACACTAAAAGTACTAATTGGTCACCAGTAATACTGAACTCGTATTTCATATCTATGAAATTAGAAGACACTTCCGTCTTCTTGAAGTTGATAACAGCGTTGTAGTTTTTAATACAGCCGCAAACGTGCTTCATTCATGAGATTTATCAACTATAGGAGTAAAGTCAGACGCAACCTCAGGTTGACTCAACGAAGTAGGAATAAATGTAAAACGCACAGGGCTATGTACAGGCCTATTCTTATGTATTACGGGCAATGAACCGTGGTTTTAATGGCTCCAAAACCTGGCAAGAAACCGACGGTTCGAATTTGGATGTTAAAACATCACAAAACCCCTAAAGACAAGTAATTCTTACTCACTTCAGTTCGTGGTGAGGGTCCAAAATGAACTGGTGTTTCGTTATTATGGCTGAACGAACGACAATAGTAAGCGATGTTTTCAAACAGCGTATTTTCTTCCTCTTTTTGATTAAAACGACGAGAGAGAATTTTTCACATATTCAGAGTATATTATTTTATGCGAAATAAGATCACTAAATGTTGGTACTCCTTCATGTTTTTAGGCCGTTAAATATAATGTGCGACGTTTAGCATATATTTGTGAAAGATTGTTTTTTTTATATACCTACACAGTTTTATTCCATGTCTTCCTAAGCTAATTTGTTCAGAAAAATATATTTAAATGTGTTTCAATAGTTTCTAGCTACGAATTAGTCTAGCTGAAAATTTGAACCTGACTCTGCCTTTTTTACTAGAAAGTCTATATTACCAAAGAATTGTAATTTTTTTTTCTTGTCAGAATAGAATACATAGAGTTTCACTCCAATAATCTAATCTTGTATCATTCACGTGTATACAGAATAACAATGAAAAAGAATTCCTACTTTTAAAAAGAATTCTTATCGATGGAATAAAATACTCCTTTCAATTTCTAATAGAACTCACTGCCTAGAGAATTTCGTATTCTCAAAACTGCACAACACTGACAAACTTTTTGTTTAGATCTTTACATATGTTGAACCACGTTCAAGTTATCTATATAGGGTGTCCGGTAATTCCTATGACAGCGTTTGTGAGTTGGAAATAGACATCAAAACGAACAAAAAAGTACATGGACACAAACCTCAAAAGCGGCGACCTTTCCGAGTTATAAGGAAAATTTGACGATACGGAACTTTGACACACTATAGCACAAAGACGAATGGACGTGACCCAGGAGATGTGAAATTTCACACAGGAAGTCATAGGCGTAGTATCAAAAAATATCATAATCAAATTTTCAGAACAATTGCACAAGAGATTCCTTAAAGAAAGTGAGGGATTCCCGGTTATGTTTACAAATAAAGATAGGTCAAAATGAGCTGAAAATGAAAGACTACGCAATATTTAGTTATAATTTGTCTGTGCCATATCGACAGTGCAAACATAATCAAAGATATAGAGAATTGTGGGTTTGCATAGCCACCAGTAAACAAGTTTAGCGTACATTTTTTTTTTTGTTTTTATTTCGAATGAAAGACAGTTGTTTTGCTGAGGGTCATACATGTGGGAAACATACAGTACTAGACGTATTCTTATTATTGATCTGTGTGCTTAGCAAATGATGCTAGTAACATTAAGCCGAAAGCCGTGTTGCAAAATGTGATTAGACGCTGTTCATGCTACATAATAATAGAGAGTTTGTTATCAAACCACCCTGGTTGGCTCTGAAAATAGCTGTAATTAATTCAAACCTAAACCTATCAGTACAATTTTCCCCGAAAAACAAAACAAAATAAAAACAAGAACAGTTTGTTTTGTTATCGTGTCCAGGGAATAATCTCTCTTGATCTGATTGTGCAGTTCAATGCATTGGGCGAGTACACGTCTGATGAGTATGCAGACATGCTATTAATTTACGGCGAAGTCCATCGTAACACAAGACGTGCTCGTCTTCTTCACCCCGAGCGCTATCCACTTCGTTTAGTGCCGTCACGTATTATCTTGTCCAGGATAGAACCTCGGCTCTGGGACACAGGTACCTTCAAATTTCCCAAGCTCAAAACTAGGAAAGGACGTCGGTTTTGAAGTTTGTGTCCATACTTTTTTGTTTGTTTTGATGGCTACTTTCAACCCCCAAACACTGTCATAGCAATTAGCGGAAACACTGTGTATAGTGTATATATAAAAAATAGGATACATAATTTAAACATGGAAGTCAATTTACCTTCGATAAACGTTTTTTGTGCATCCTTCTTATCCTGATTTCCTCCGTACGTCCTTCGTCCCGAAAGTGCTCCTTGTGTGTTATCGCCATCTGAGAAACTTCCCGTTGCAGCTGCATTCGATGGAGAAGATTGGTCTCCAGAAATATCAGGATACAGCAAATCGTAATATTCATCATAATCCCCATAATCGCCATATGACGGGTAGGGGTAATAATCTGGATAGGAACCATAGGAATCAACGTCAGGAAGAACTCTCAGACGCGGTGACCAGATTGCTTCTCCTCCTGCTGGTGTTGCTGGGGGAGGCGGCCCCATTTGCTGAATCATCTGAAGAATTTCTTTGGATCCAAGGTCTGGAACAATACTAATACCACTATTAATAATAGGGAAGTCTTTGAAAAGCTTTCAGGGCTTGTTAAACACAGGACGCAAGTTGTGTTTAAATCCCAACGTGGAATAGTTCAAAAGTATCTGAACACGAGCAAGTGTCCAAATGAATATCTATCAAGCGTAAAACATAAAATGTATTTGAAAAAGTTGAGTAGGAGCTGACACCGAGTAGTCAGCTGTGTTTTAATTTTGCTTAGTCGTTGGTGGCTTAGAATAGTCATTAGAGTTTCAAAGGAAGAAGCACATGGCTACATGTTAACTAACCTCGTACCAAGGGATTGGTTCGACCAGCAGCACTTTCCGTTTCCACTACGGAAAAAAATAAATATCATCGAAGTACCGAATCGATTTAGATGTAATATTTATATGGACTAGTTCGCAGATGACAGGTGGCTGTTTATGTTCTCTTGTTGGTCGTTAACATACCATGACAAATCAAAGTAAACTTCTTCGTTAGGCTACATAACAATGATGTGTAAGATGAGTCTGTATTTAACTGACATATTTTGTTTCGGGTGTGAAACAATAGCACTGCTGCTAGGCTTCAAAACACAATATTCAATAAGAATTGAAAATTGACTTCCCACAACTTTCTTTTCCAACCTCAATGACTAAACTATGTCATCAACGAACAAGTAAATACAAACCCTTTGGAATACAATAGCGTAAGTATAAAGTTGGACTCTTCAAGTCTTTAACCAATAGGGTATTTTCTCTGTCGTGAGTTATTTAAATTTTTCAATCAAAGTTAAAAATTAGAATGATTTCAAGATTGGTCACTGAATTGGTTTTAAAGTTGTCACGTTTCAGACCAATACATTTGTTAGTGACCATTTCTCGCTTAACGCACAGTTTTCAAAAGGACTCACAATCACGGAAAGATGACTATGGCTATCATAGTCCTCTTTCGTTACTGAGGCTATCACGTTACTAGAAAATTGGCGAAACAACTTGTCTTACTTATGACAAAGAAACTCTATACTCACGACACTACAGTATTTGTTATGTTTTCACGGGCTCGTACATATTTCCAAATATCACTGGAATGTCTCGAACAATTGAAGTTGTATTCTATACACAATTCTTAAAATTTTGTGAAGTGTGTAGCTTTTTTTCGAGGTACTGTTTGAGGAATATTTGATGCTTTTAAATTTCCTTATTTTTTCATCTGGCCACGAGATATAAAAGACTTGAGCTTTTATTTTATTTAGTAAACCAATTTACAGAATACTCTCATATGCTGATTCATGTGATATAATTATTAAAGAGGAATCTTATTCCAAATGTCAAAATGAAATTCATCAGAAAACACCTAAATCTATAGAAAATATTCCAATGGGTTGTACATTTTAAGCTATTAGAATTTAAGTTGTTGACTTAAGCATAGAACTACAAATAATCTCTCATTCTGAAAATTTAATGGCTTTGGAACTGGGAGAAAAAATAATTTAATACACTCCGGACGACAGAGAATGTAAGTATATAATTTTACTCTCCTCTGAAGTATCCCAGGAGATATTTTACAGATATATATCCCCAGTGATGATACACATACATAATACCGTAACACGTTTTGATAGTATACTTATTTGCACCATACGATAATAATATTCCTAGAACATAAAAAACAACACAATATTGTGTTTGAAGCTGATATGTAGTAGTTAGTAAGATTTTACGGACCAAGTAAAGAAATATAGAAATTAGAAAGGACAGGCATTAAGAAAAGTAAATACTTACAAGTTGGTAATAGGGACGGACCTACAAATTGAAAATAATAGTTTAGAAATAATATGATTTTGGGGAAAGTAATAGAGGTATTAAAAAATATAAAATTCCGTTACATCCGTCACAAGTACCGAAGGAAACTGCGACCAAGGCATAGAAATATAACTTTACTCGTTCAGAAGTTAATTAATAGCATAATTGAAACTTTATATTTCTGACTTCATACGAGGATCAGGCAACACACACTCAAACCATACAATTTATTATGACCTCGGGGAAAAGTAGATATAGCAACAGTGCTTGATTTTATTTAAAACACTTGGCGTGTCTGTGAAGAAAGAATGTTAAAGGGATATTCAAAATGCCCCGTTCTTGACTTTTAAGTTGTGGTGCAATAAAGTGATCCTGTTGCCCCTAGGCCTGCATGATAATATCTAATTCCTAGGCCTGACACAAAATAAACTATAAAGCACACTCTGGGTACAAAAAAAGTAACACTGTAAGTACCGCTCAGTAATAGAACGTTAGCTTAGCAATTCGAAGGCTCTGGGAACGATCCGATCTGTCGACCAGCCTCAACGCACGAGAGGAGAATTCAGGATACTTAATTGCCCTTGGCGAATGCCTATCAACATCCTCTACCACACAATATCTCGGCCTGTGGCTAATTTTTAGATGCCATAAGAATTAAATAAAAAAGCATCGTGTAATTGCATTGAAGAACTTCCCGTTGTAAGCAATATTTTCCTATATTCTTGGCCATTTACGTCCAAGAATTCGTTTTGTTTTTCAAAGCTAAACACAATCGTTCGCTGACAGACCACACCCCTAAACATTATAACAAACCTGTAATACTAAAGTACGGAACAAGAAACTGAATCGATTACAAAACATATTTTTATAAATAAATGCGGAATAAACAAATGATTAAATATGAAATAAATAAATAATGTTAAAATGAGCAATTTAGAAATCAGTTAATAAGTAAATAATAAACAAAAAATTATACCATAAAACATGAGAAATATAATAGAAAACCAAAGTGTTCGGGGCTATAGAGCAGTCCTTTTTTGTTGGAACGCTTTCTTCACTCTTCCATTCCCAGCAAGTCTTCCCAATTCTACGTTAACATCCAACCCACCATTCCAGTTCATACTTCTTCTGTCGTTATTCCTAATAGTTCTAGTATCTCCACCTGTTCCTAGACTCTATCATGTCCCTTTTAATGTACATGTTTGTAAATAGAATTTCTGCCTCTTCTTAGTCTGACATAATTTTTGTGTTGTTTAAGCCTCTCTTGTAATTTCGTTTTCGTGTCTCCTATATACACTGCCTGACAGTACATACACGGAATCCTGAACACCACTCGTCTTTCTCCTTCTCTCTTTAAAGCACTTTTCTTCTTATTTCTCACTAACAAGGAAACTATCTCCGATAGTTACGAGAATTTGCATGAAACTTCCACAGTGCGTTGATGATGCGTTCAAATGAACACTCCTTTAGTACTACTTGTCGCAGATTTGCGGTATGGGAGTTACAGGATTTACAAAAATTTTCAAAATTTTGCTCTAAACGTCGGAAATGTAGGCAACGCTTCATACATAAGTGCTGAAGTTATGCATTTCACATATACTTTTATATAAAAGTTTGCGCCGAAGTAAATTAAATGTTAAAGTTATTGATGAAATTGACGTGTTAATTAATTACTTTGTTCCCTGCCAAATGCTAATATTATATAAATACAGGATGACCTAATGGAAACTTTCCATCCCGTTAATTTCGTAAACTATTGACTTCTAGTAGGCATCCCGACACGCCCCAATTAATTTAAGGAGTCACAGCATGTCATGTGTCTTTAGTTTCTATTTACGAAAACATATGATAATTTACTAGTTTTTTAACATTAGTAAATCCTACTGGATTCCAACTGGAAATCAATTGATTATGATATTAACGGGATGGGAAGTTTCCTTTGGGTCACCCTGTTCGCATTTGGCAGGGATAAGAGTAATTAATTAACCCGTCAATTTCATCAATAACTTTAATCTAACATTTAAATTATCTTCAACGCAATCTTTTATATAAAAGTGTATCTGAAATGCATAACTATATATATGAAGTGTTGCCTACCTTTCAGGCTTTCAGAGAAAAATTTCGAAAATTTTGAAAATCCTGTAACTCGCGTGCGACACGTAGTACTGCAGGAGTTTTCATTTGAACGCATCATCAACGCACTGTGTAAGTTTAATACAGATTCTCGTGACCCACTGGCTAAAGTTTCCTTATAAGTCCAATACCTTCTTCCCTCCATTCCTATACGTTTTTTGCTGCTACCTTTCCCAACAGCCGCTTGATTTTCTCGGGAATTATTTCCCACTTTCTATCACAAACTATTTTTTCTTTTCACTTCCTTTCCCTTCTCCTACCTTCTTTTTGTGCCATTTTCTCCTCCTGATCATTGTTCTTTCATCTTAACTATTTCCATTCTTCTCTAATTGTTCCCAATTTTTTTTTCACATATCTCTTACTTTGGTCTTTTTCAGTGTTAATCCTCTGTATTATTTCCTCCATATTCATTATAAAACTTTTAGTAACTTCATCAACTTCGCTCCTCTCGCAGCAAACACCTCCTTCTGCACATATCCTATGAAACAATGAAGTTACAACTCTCCTGTCTTCCGTTTTCTGAATCATGATATCCAAGAAATTTAATACTTTGTTTTCCTCCATCTCACTTTCCAAAAACACAACTTTCAGTTATCGTTGAGCACCTTAACGAACGTATTTAACGTTCTTCTTGAGTTGTTTCATACACCCAGGCAATTATCTACGTACCTACAAAATAGTAGTAGCCTGTCACTTCCTCTCTCCATCAACACCTTTTCCAATCATTCATAACCAAATCTGCTAACACTGGGCTTATACAAGATACTATACTGAAGCCTTATTTGCACGCACTATCTTGCCACCTATCTTACAAATCCCAATCTCCCATACCATGTTTAGAGCCTTATGCAGTTTTATCACTATAACAAACTTTAATAACTTCCGCCCATGTCTTTATTCACTATACACAATATTTCGTCTCTTCGTAGTCTTGCAAATATACTTTTCACATCATTACTGAACATCAGAGTACTTTCTCTCTTCAGCCATAATTCCTCTATTCATGTCACCTTAGCTGAATTCATCAGTCTTCTACTTTATTGTACTTCTCATATCGCCTCTGTTATCCTCCTATTTTTTTCTAATCTCTGTAGCATGTTGTTCCTGTAGCCTAGGACAGACCTAAGTTTCAATGTAAATCTAACTTCGAGAAGCCTTTCATTTCCGGTAGTCTGCCTTCTTCGTCTTTAAACTTCTTGAATCCTCTCTTCTTTCAAACTTCCACTATACCCTTCTTTACCTCTTCTTCATCTTATTTCCCCCAATTTCTTCATATCTACCATGATTTGTTTCCTCCGGTTTTCTCACCTACTGTTGTTTGTTAATCCCTATCATCCTTCTTTCTTGTACTCTTCCCTATCTCTTTATTTTCAATCTCCGTCAGAGCTTCCTCTAACCCGTATACAATTTTTTCAATGTCCACCTGGTTCTTTGATACTTTGAACTATCCTAAACTTTGCATTCTTCCTTTTCTTTCTTTATTTCAGCTTCACTTAACACTACCACTCTTCTTCTACCGTCCCCTTTCCTTAATTCTTCTTCCTTTTAACCAAGCTTCTTACATTCTCTTAAGTCTGCATATCATTTTAGCTCCAAAAATCTCTTCCCATTTCTCCAAAGCTATCAAAGTCGTCTCCTTGGTAAGAGAGAGGTGCGGTAGTAGTAATGGATACACAGTCGTATGGGAGTAAACTGGAGGAAATAAATGATAATGGATATAAGGGGATTGGAAAAAAGAAGATAAAGAAGACATACCTGTAAAGAAAATTGTAGTGAAATATTGCAAAAAGAGAGGATTCAAGAAGTTTATAGACGAAGGAGGCAGAATACCGAAGATGAAAGGTTTGCCGAAGATTCACAAGAAGGAGGGGAAACTGAGGCCGGTCATTTACTGTAGGAGCAACATACTATAGATTTTGCTAAGATAATTAAGAGGAAAGCGGAGGCGATGAGAGAAAGTCAATAAAGTAGAAGAGTGGTGAATTCAGGTGAGATGGTAATCAAAAGAAGAGAGGTGTGGAAATGTTTGGAAATAATTAAATGGATATATTAAGGATGACATAACATTGTTCAGAAAATGGCACAAAAGAAGCAGGGAGAAGGAAAAGAAAGTAAAAAAAAAGTGTTTTGGGATAGAAAATGGGGGAAGAATTGCCGAGAAAATCGAGCGGCAGTTTTGAAAGGTAGCAGTGAAAACGTATTGAAAAGTTGGCAAGAAGGTCTTGGACTTAATGAGAGGCAAGAAGAAAGATACTATAAAGGAACAACAACAAAGGTGAGTGGAGTACAGGATTCCGTGTATGAACTGTGAAGCGGTGTAAATAGGAGAAACGAAAAGGAAATTACAGGACAGGCTTTAACAACAGAAGGAAGACATTAGAATGAAAAGATAAATAAATGCTATTTCAAACATGTACAGGAAAAGACGTGATACAGACTGGGAAGGGGAGGAGATACTAGAACAATAGGAAAGGATTTTGGTTAGAAACTGGAAAGAAGCAAGGGAAACGGGAGAAGAAAGGATGAACTGGAATGGTGGGTTGCTTATAAATGTGGAATGGAAAGAGATACAAAGAATAGAATAACGTATTCCAGCAAATTAGAAATGCTCTCTAACCCCAACCCTTTGGTTTTGTATTATTTTTTCTTCTTCTTTTAAGTTTACTTTTTATAATTTATTTCCTTTTGTACTTTATTTATTAATATTGTTTGTTTATTTTATATTTATTCTTACGCAAATTACCCCCATTAGTGCGGGGTGAATAAAACATGTTGGCAACAGTATCGGGAGAGTCACTAACACTCGCTTCACCGTAGAGGGCTGCGTCCCGAACCTGCTAAGTTTCCGGGGGTTGCGCCTCTTTTATCAGAACATGATTCTCCTGGGACTGCTCCCCCATTGTGAAGATCTCCTATACCCCCGGTGGACTGCGCGTCTTCTATCTCTACCAGATTCTACTGATCACTGTGCCTCATGGTACAGATCTGCCCCCATACACTCCCCAGGGAGCTGAACCATCATAGAGGAGGTTTGCTCTATTTATTGTAACCTACTCGTCAGGTAAACCTTCATAAGGAATTTCATTTCTGTTGCTCGATAGATGTGGAAAATAATTTTTGGGCTTCCATTTTGAGTCCAAGAGGGCAACATTTTTACAATATTGTAATATTTAAAGGTAGTCTTGATAATGCACCTTTATTATACTGTTATTTGCTACTACTACTACTAATAATATTTCACAACAACAACAACAACTAATACTAGTACTACTTCAATAACTACTACTACTACGACTACTGCTACTGCTACTAGTACTATAACTACTAATACTACTGCCAATATTACTACAATGTTTTAAAACATTAAATCTAAATATTTTTGTTTACAACAATCCAAATTTAACATTAAAGTTATAAACTAATTTATTTATTTTATTGTTATTTTAACTTACGAATGAAAACAATATATTTATTGCATTATTATAAATTACGAAATTAATAATTTTTATTAATTAGTTTGCGACACAGTCACTTCCCGTTAAGTAAAATGTGATAATAACTCAGTCTGGACCATTATTTGATCATGTGCGAAAAGTTATTTCAATATGTCATGCCGTTTTGGCGCAATGATAACGCAAACATTGTAACATTCATTTATATATAATTTATTAGTGCGCATTTATTTATCTAAATTTATTTTACGGCTCGTTTTAGTTTCCTTGTCATGAAGTTTGCAATTTCAAATTTGTTATAAGGTTTCGGTTGTCTAGGGAATGTTGCCTGCGAGCGAAGGACTGTGATTGTTTTTAAAAAAATCTTAGTTTTGGAAAGTAAACGATTTCTTGGACTTGATTGGCGGAAAACGTAGAAAGTATCTCTTCGCCTTCTGGTGCTCTCTATGCACTGTTGGTGTTGATTAGAGTTTCGTCTGAGGAAAATGTTGTTTGACCATTTAAACTGTAACGCTTGATGTGTGTTTTTACAATAAAGTTAAGTGTAGTAATTTTGTCAACCTGTTTTAATTAAGTATAGATACAAGGCCTCGACCTAATTGTATCCACAGAGGTAAACTCGATAACCATCAGCAAGGATTGTCAGCAGAAAGGCTCTGAATTCCTGTCTCCCCCATTACGATCAAATGCCTGCGATTATGAATGTAAACTATGGGGAATGTGCCATTGAACTTACCCTTTAACTAACATCTGCAAAGATACGCCCCATTGATACAAGCATTGATTGTGGCATTTCAATTAAGTGCTTAAGGGTTGGATGATCGTAGTCTTGAATTCTTTATAGCAAATTATAAACACTAAACTGCAAGTATGTTTATTATAAAATTTGAAATTAGAAGTTCTCAGTAATCGTTGTTTGTGTTTGGGTAGTTAGAGTTAGAACCTATTGTCCTTCAATGATAGTAAAGATATTTAACTTTGACTTACCCCCAAAACCGTAATCAAGGTTTCTTTCCTCTGTTAAAATTGAAAAAGACAGGTATTAATATTACAAAGGTTGGAGAAATAAAGCGGAATAATGCATTTTTTATAATTTACAGGAGAGCATTTTAAAGTGAGACTGATGTCCTTTATTCCGCTTTTTTTCCTTTTTTTTTTTTTGCTTTTTTTGGTCTTTCAATTTCACATGGACTGAAATTCTTTATTTTCCATCTGATAATTGTGTTGCAAACCTTATGTTACAGTGTTTCATATGGCATTAAAAGAGAAATATCCCGAAAATGGACTTATCCCCTTTAACAGTATAGTACAGTTAGAGATAAAATGTCTCCCTTTTGTTTTTGCTAATAACTTTGTAATCGAAGAACCGAATTCAGAACAGATTTCGCCAAATTAAAAACAAGCAAATATTCCTTGGAATACAGAACACAGAATACAAAACTGTCAAATTGTTCCAAACATATTTGCAGAAAAAAAAAATGCAGAAGGGAAAGGAGATTTGTCGCTGGTTGGACATGGACGGGAAAATCACATATGAGGAGTCTAGAATCCAAGGGATACAAGTGACGTTGAATAATAAAAATAAAGTTCGAGGTAATCTTTTCTGTATCACTCAAAATATACGAGGGTTAAGTCATAAATCATCGCAACTATTTTTTCGTTCGAATGTGAAATAACAGGACAGATCGAAGATACACGCTGTAAGCCTTATAGCATGTACTATCGAGTTTTCCAACCAGATGGTATATGTGAGTAGAGGTGCATGTCTGGGCACACCCCAAATTTCAGTAGGTGAGAGACAGTGGTCCGGAATGAAGGTCACGAAGAGTGAAGAACGTGTGGATGTAAAAGTAGCATTTCTCCGCGGCAGAAATGAACGGGAGTACCACACAGAGTTACGGGTAGCACTAGGTGCGCCGCGGAGAAATGCTACTTATGGTACACCTATTCACGTTGTTTACTCTTCGTGACCTACATTTCAGACCACTGTCGCTCACCTACTGAACTTCGGGGCGTCCTCAGACATGCACCTCTACTCACATACACCATATGGTGGGACCACTAGACAGTACATGGCATAAGGTTTCCAACGTGTATCTCCCATCTGTTCGGTTACCCTCATCCGATAGAAAAAAAATAGTTGCCCAGACTTATGACTTAATGTGACACAAAGTTGTCATATTTTGCACAAGGAAACTTTGGATCTTAATGTGCCCATGTAAACAAAAAGGGCAATTTTGTGTCACATCTATTTCGGATTACATATAAAATATTACCTCGAACATTTGTATTCATCAATGGCTTCTTTACACGTATTATGGCAGAAAAATATCGCAATCAACTTTTATATTTTATTCTTAAAATGCACATCAAGTAACAAAAAATATATTAACCGAGACGATTATCCAAAATCATTTTCTATAAGTTAACAATATTAGTTAATATAATTGTAATATTTTACATAATATGTGAGTACTGACGCAGAAGGAACCTTACTGGTGTAAAAGCGGGATTGTCATTTTAAAATTCAAACTGCATCTGCGGGCGGTTTATTTTTTAGTATCGATTAATATTGTCTAATTAATTCCTTGTATGTGTGCTTAAAACATTAGCAATAGTTCAATTCACCTCAGCTGGCTGTAAAATTTAGGACTGAAGGCGTGTTTACTGCACTTCGTCTAACATTTCCTCATCCTTTCTCAGGGGACCAATTACGTAAATACGAGGGGCTGTAGTAATACTTTCTGCAAAATATTACCAACAGTGGCGCAAATGCTTCGCTTTAAAAGTTCGGAAGAATAGTCCCTTCCATGTTTAAATTGTCTTTGTTGTTTGTTTACGCCTATGCATTTGTTCTTCGCAGCAGTGGGAAGAAGTAGTTTTGTTTGAGAAATGGAAATCCACTGTTTGGATGTTTCAAAGTGAGCCGAAATCAACAAAAGTTGTTCGTTCGAGGAGTGCTGCCAAGTACGATTGCAGCACATTGGTTGTTTCTTCGGTTATACCGGACATGTGAAAGCAATAGCTTTAGAAGGTCTAAGGACTGTAAATACTGAGTTCAATACATCAATTTGCTTGCCAGAGATCATCAATGAATTCGTAAAACAAACCTAAATCGTCAAAACATTTTTCACCACGACAACGCCAGCTCCCAGTTAGCACACAGGAACGTTGATGTTTTGCCCAGTAGAAATGTGCAATTAATAACCCATTGTCCGTACTGGACCGATTTATCACGCAATGACTTCTTTTTGTTCAGAAATGATAAAAAGAATAAGTGTGGTGAGCGATTTGTGTCGCCTGAATTAGCTGTCGACGCATTCCGAACAGCTGGTTCTTAGTTACCAGACTCCGAGTGGCAAAAATGCTTTCAGAATTGGTTTGAGCGTATGCAAAAGTGTATCGATCTTAATGGTGATTATTATGAAAAGCAATAAGGTCATTTCCAGAATTTCACATGTCTTCTTTCATATTGAATGCTGAAACTTTTCCAGCAGCCTTTCGCAGTGTCTCTAAGCATAAGCTATAAAGAAATATAGAGGGGGAGGAGTTCTTCCCATGAAGATGTTTGTGTCATATGATAAACATAATCAGAATCACTTATTAAACAGACAATTATATTACTATTCACATTGCAAGTATTTCTTATATTAATAATAAATCAGGAATGATAGTACTCGTAATTTACACAAGTTTAATAATGGCTTGTGAGTTAACAGTAACTGATACTCTTTGAATCGTGTATATGTTGAATCGAGCTGTTTAACTCAGGGAATCAACTTAGCGAGCGGCTGTAGCCGAGTTGTTAGAGTGTTAATTTAGCCATTGAAAAGTCATGGTAACGATAGAAGCTGCTACTCAGAGTGACTGAGGTATCCTCAGAGTTTTTCTGTCACACAAGGATAGTACCTACAAACAAGGCCCTGCCCAACTACCTTACCCCATCATTGTCCCTACTCTATCCCGGCCTGAGCCAAAACTACCTAAAGGCCGCAAATAATTTAAATTCAAAGAAACAATTCCATTGAAATATTAATGAGAAACTCAAGTAATGTGTACATTGTGATGACTATTCTTAAAATGCTGCAAATTTATAAACAATAACTTACTTCTTATTTAAGTGAAGTATTAAGTTCTCCATACAATTGTCCCATATTCTAGAAACTTGCAGGTTTTTCCAGGGTTTTGAGCTTGGCGCGATTTTCGGATGTTTGGCACATACATCGCTTTCAAGTTCCATTCTTTAGTCACAACACATTCTCTACCTATTTTAACCAACCACCGTGTTCATGGCTATAGCTTCCATTATTCAAACCTGGCACGTAGTTGGGTTTCCTTCGTGCTTCGTTGCAGCACTAACATGATAGGAGCAATTACAGTAGAGATGTCAAGAAATTAGCTGAATCCTTACATCTATATACTATGGTAATGGAAGTAGAATGAGGTGTAGCTTTCAAGGTCACACATTCATGATATAGAATAAAAAATCTCTGACAAATTTTCGCATGGGAATGCTAATAAAGAAGACCTACACTACATTTTTGGTGAAATTTGAAGTATCGACAAATCATGAATTTTTGAATTTTGTTTTCATCCAACAAATACGAAACAAACGTTCTTTCTTTTATCATGGAGGTTCTATGCAGTAACTTTATTCGTATTAACTCCAAATTTGTCTGCAATATTAAGATAAATAATTATAACTGCCAAATCATTAGCAAAAGTAACTTAAGTTCAAATTTACACTGAAATAAGTCTGTTTGGTTTCGTATAGAAATAAATAAAATATACTTCAGTTACTAGAGGTATTTTTGTGGCATTTCCCATTGGAAGAAAATAAGTAACACTAAATTTAGGTTCATTGTAGTTTTCCGCGTGAACGGACATAGGAATTGAAGTCGGTAACGATTCTTTCGTACAATTGTCCTGGATAATCCTCAGTAATTTCATTATTTAAAATAATTTGGGTTTCATATATCTCATGTCGTTTATTCAAGACTTATAGGCAAAAATAAAGTTTGTATTTCGTTTAATATCTAACTATGTGGTCCACGAAACTAGCAAGTTCGTCTCCGCAGAAACGTACGCTCGCCATTATACGTATTATATCCTTGGCAAGATCTTACCAATCTTCATCATCAACATTAATTATTCAAATACAGGGCTTATAAGTATAATAAAAGAAAGAAAATATTAACTGTATCGTTTATAAAGAACTCGATTGTCGTATAAAGAAAGGTCGATATTCACACCATTAGTACATGAACCACGTCTAATTTTAAATGAATCTCAGTCCATACATTTGGCAACATTGCAGGCGTCATGCTATCAATATCAGTACGAGTTCGACGGCGTAGCTCCAGAAAATCGCGTATTGACGTTTAGTATTCCTGATTCCTGGCAACTCCACAGGAGAAAGTTCAATGAAGTAAGATCTGGATATCTAGGGAACCAAGCAATTGGATGGGAACGTATCCCAATCCATCATGTAGAAAATCTGAGACTAAAGAAACACCATGCGAGATTTAAAGGACAGCGTACATGTCCAAACTACGTGTTTGCATTCTTAGTCAGGTTCGCAGAAAATAATACATCGATGATCCTGCCTTTCATTAATGTAAACCAAATATTCCTGCTAACGCCCTCTCACAGAAATGATGCAAATACGCGCACACACAAAATACGTGCTATGCAAAACACATTCCGACATTATCTTTCAAACCATGGATTGCTTTTGATCTGCTAATTAGCGTAAGTAATTACGAAGCCAAACACACTATTTCTCTTTGTCCTCCCAACTTAGCCATCGACTTTCTCTTTCCCTCCGGCTTCTGAATCACGATCAAATCTTCGTTGTGATCCCATTCGAGCTACATGACCTGCTCGTTGAAGCCATCGTCATTTTTTCACAATATCCGTATAATCGTACAGCTTGTGGAGTTTTTCATTCTACAGTCACCTACATTATCCAGCCATTTTGTCTTGTCTTGACCCGTACATCTTTCTCAGAACCTTATTAAAAAGCTCACAAATTAAGTTCATATACAAAGGTCGTACTCAATCTTTCTAAATCACAATATATTCGTGGGAGAGTAGCCTTTTCTATATATATACTCACTTTCAACTTTATTAATATTAAGTGCATACTTGATAGCTTCTAGATCGGATATGAACATGTTGCTTGGTACTTCGGAACTTTTTATTTCTTCCATAATATCGCTTATGACTTACTGTTGCTTAAGCTACCAAGTATTTTAACTTGTTTACTAGCAAACCTACCTGCCCGTTGGGGCGGAGCTAAAAGAAAATGTTGGAAACAGTCATTGGGTCTTTCACCCCTACTCGCTTAAACGTAGAGGGCTCAGCCCTAACTCGGTAAGTTTTGGGGCTCCGCCCCATTTATTGTAACCATAATCTCTGGGTGGCTGCACCACTATTGTGCAAATATGCTGTATTTGTTACTACCACCACCACCATTACTAGTAATACTAATACTCCTACCAAATACTACTATAATGATTTAAAACATTGAATCTAGACCTTTTAATTTACAACAATCCACATTTAAATTTAAAAGGTATTGTACGCCCTTTGGTGCGGGATTAAAAATTATGTTGGCAACAGTCATCGTGATGTCACCAGTACTAGCTTCCTCGTGGCGAGTTGCACCACTAACTTTGAGAGTTTTTGAAGCTATGTCTCCTTGACCGTAACCAGATCCTCCGAGGGACTGAGCCCCCCTGGCGGGATCTGCCGCCATATATCCGAGAGGTTTGACCCCATAACTCCCCGGGAGGACTGTGTCCCCATAGGGGAGTTTTGCTGATTTGCCCGGCTCTTGGTGCAGAGTGAATAAAATAAGTTGTCACTCAACGGGACTCTAACCAATACTCGCTTTCCCGTGGTACGCTGTGCCCTGAACTTGAGAAGTTTTGGGTGCTGCACCCACTTTATCGCAACCAGACTCTCTGGGCGACAGCGCTCCCCCTTAGAGAAGTTTAGCGATTTTTATTGTACTCGTGATGGTACACCATCAAAGCAAACTTCGTTACTCTAGTTTCGGTGGTTTAGAAAACACACTTTTGGGCGGCTATTTTCACTTCTCCTTCAGTTGATACTTGACGGAAAGGAATGCGATTTCTTGATGGCTCATCTACGTGTTAATCCAGATATTTTAAAATACGAATGATCAAAATCGGTCTAGTAGAACAGTCGGACAGACTAATCAAAGGAAGAACACCCAAAAGACTGCTCCTTCAGTTTCGACTTGGCAGAGAGGAATGAGGTTTATTGATCACTCACCTACGTGTTAAGGCTATATTCAAAAGAAAATTGATGGAAATTGGTTTAGTAGAAGGGCCGGACAGACTGCATAAAGTTTGTGCAAAGTATGATAAATATTTTCAGTAAGAAATACATAGAGAAGGGTACTCAAACACTTCTTCTTTAGTTGATACAGCGAAGAGGAATGCGGTTTATTAATGACTCAACTATGTGTTAAGCCGCATATTTTTTAAAAATGACCAAAATCGGTTAAGTAAAATTGCCGGGTGGACTGGACAAACTTTGAGAAAAGTATAATAAATATTCTCCATAGGGAATACATAGAGAAGAGTACTAAAACGCTTCTCCTCCAGTTGAGACTTGGCGAAGGGAAATGTGGTTTATTGATGGCTCATCTACGTGCTAAGTCGGATCAAAATCGGTCCAGTAGAGCGAACGAACTGGACAAACCTTTTTAGCATTTATTTTTTTATAAATGTATAGATTATACCTATGATATTATTTTCATGTTTTTTCTTCTGTTTTTTACTTATTTTGTTTTATTGGCTCTACTTTTCCCTATCTCTTCCCTATCTGGTACTAGCACATTAGTGTTACTTTGTTATGCATCCAGTTTGATCCGTACTACAGCAGCACTATCCGCGTATACAATACATTTTATAGCCATTTATGTAATTCTTGAATATATTATAACGCGATCTACATGGGAGCGTTTCAAGAAGCGAAATCTTTTCTTCAGGAACAGGGCACGTAGATCAACGTATACGTAGGCAAGTACACAAGATACAAGCGGATTCAATTGAGATTGTCCTCTTCTTTTGAACTCAATTGTTATGGCTGTGAATCGTAGAGATCTCAGTACTAACCTTTGTATATTTACATTATTTTTTCAGGTTCTAACTCTATTTACATATAATATAGTTGATTATATCTATAATAAATCGTGACATTTATGACGTTATTCTTACGATTTAAGAACTTGTAGAGGAATATTGAGTTGATGACGGAGGGTTTCTACCTTCAATGCCACGCTGCGCAGAAGAATCTTCTTCGTCATTTCCTACGATGCCTGCAACAATAAAATCGTATTATAACAGTTTTAGATAACAATTCATAGACGATAAGTATAGCACTGTTTACATGGAAAAGCAACGAATGTTTCTATATCAAAACCAGTGACTTTCCGTGCGGTCACGTAGTCTACGAAAGCCAAAAGTAACTAATAGTACTCTATATTTATGAATATTTAGCGTTATAATTTTGTGTCGTAACTTATAATGTTTTACTCCACAAAATGTATGCAATACTTCATAAGACCGTAGAGTTCACAATTCTTGGCTGTAATTATAATTATAAGTTCACTATTTTTGGACAAATCTTTTTCCGAACATATTTATTATTGTACATTTTATCATATTTTACACATACATACACACTAACTACGTTTTGAAATGTACTCAATCACACATAACCTTGGTTCCATTCTATGAAAAACAAATAATGACAACGATATGTAACTCGACTGTATATATTATTGGAACACTCTTTATCCTGAATCGAAGACCTGAATTGAAAAAAATATCCCAAGTCCACTTTTTCCGTATTTGCATTTTTTTCTGTTCGTCGGTATCTATGTTCCAAGGGCTATCCACTTGAATAAATATTACATCCTAATTGCAAAATAAACCCTTTTAAATTCAAAATAAATTCCGCTGAGTAGGGTAACTTACGATGACCTTTGACTGTTTATCGTTCCTTCGGTGGACTTGGGTTGTTTTTCAATTCAGGACTTCAATTGATTTTGAACAATATGATTGTTTTCAATTTATAATTGTGTGCTAGGTGGGCAGCTATGACCCAGCCGCGTGATATGTTGAAGAGATGATAACCATTGGTGATTCCTCGTACAATGATTGGAAAGATACGGGTTGCGTCTTTAATTGAGATACCATCCCAAGATTTGCATGGCGAACTTGAATAAAATAACAGAAGACTTAATCTTGTTGGTCACCTCGACACCTCAGAGATTCTACCTACAATAATAGATAAATTTACTATATCCCTGAAATACCTGCCTATATAAGGAGAAAGCTAGTGATGGTGGTAATACGATAAATAGAACGCTGAAAATATTATGTTCAAATGAGGGCGAATGAGCGCGCTATAAGATTAAGCTTACGTCTTCCAATTACGAAAATAACAAACCTTTGTGGGAAATATTTGAATCGCTAAAGAGACAAAAAGTGTTTCTGAAGTAATAAATGTGATACTGACACCAATTTGTCAAATGTACTTCTCTTTACTAAATTACTATCTTGTATTAACATTTGTAAACATTATAACATTTTGTAACATTTTATTCGGTTTCACTTAAAATATATTCATTAAAGCAACACAAAATCATCTATGCTTGTCTCTTTATTAGTAATTGTGCAAAGCTTTATGCTTCCTGTGACTCAATTAAATTAACATTTAATGAAATCAAAGTAAATTTAACAGTATTGACTATTTTATACTAATTACACAGTATAGAAAAGCTCTCTAAAATGTAGATCATAATTATTATACATGACGTGGTGATACAGCTTTTCTAAGGTACTGTCACCTATAAATATACAATTAGATTATTATGGATTGTGTAACTTACCTTCAATGTCCATATGGGGGAAGTATAATGGATATTCTTGACCCAGTCCTAAATTAAAAAAGTATATTGAATTGATTTTGTGAACGTATATACCCAAAATGGTTTTAATGCAGCACATAGTAAAAGTTATAAGTTATTATCTCAAATGGTACCTTGCCAAAATAATTCATGTTTGCATATGTATTGAAATAATACATAAGATATTCTATGGACTCCGAGTTACAGTAAATTACCTTTCATATTGCACAGTTCTAAGCTCATATCGCAATCAACCAAGGTAAGATAAATATTTTGAAGAACTTTATACACTCACTATCTACCAGAAAGTAACTGGTCAACCTGGTGCTTCGGTATGGCTGGTGTTTGGTCTTGATTGGGCTTCATGTGAATTGAACCATGTCTAACGTGTTTCAGTGAACATGAGAACCAGTTGTGAAAGACATTGCACGTGGCAAGGAGCAGGGCAATATCCACTAATTTAAACCGGTTCCGATCGTCCTGTGTATGTGGAAGGCGTTCGTCCTGCGCATGTTATAGGTGATATGATATTATAAGAATGCCAAATCTTCCGGGAGATGTAAAATTCTGACCAACAGAAACCACATAAAAATAAAACATAAAATAGTCGAAAACCGGCCACAGCCAATGGCCACCATTATGCATGAGTTTTAAGGCAGCAACTTGGTAATACATTTGCATTGTCACATTGTGAATAGAGACCTATTCACTTGAATATTGACAGACAGAAACTGCACGTAGGCCACAAAACAGAAAGAGCATTAAATTTGTATGACTCACGTGGTATTTGGATTATCGCAAATTGATTACTAGAGCAGTAAAAATTCTTTCTGTGGAGTGACGGGTCTAGCTAGACACCTTTTTAGCCACATTGACGTGTATGGGTTTAGAGACTATGTGGGAGAAGTTCTCTACTCAAGTGAATAGTGCTCACTTGGAAATTTGCTTGTTGTAGCATTATGGTGTGGGGGTGTATCATGTACTTCGGTGTTGGACCACTGTAGCATGCATGAAAAGTCCTACTATAAAATTCTAGATGATGTTATATTTACCATATTTCACTGCTTTATAAAAAAACTTACTTTGCAATACCAAGTACTATGTTGCTATTGCTGTTATCTATTGGTATGAGAAACAATGTTCAAGGTCTGTATTAGCCTTCCAATAGTCTTGATCTCATTCCATCCGTGGGACGATTTGAGAAACGAGTAAGATCTCTAGAGATTTGACTAATTACCATTCCCCACATATCTGAAATTTTGCAAGAGGAACTGCGAAATATATCAGAATACATAAGTCACAACCTAGTCTCCAATCAGCAAAATGTAGCGTTAGCAGATTCTGATAGAGCAAGCAGATCAGGGAAACATTTTAGGTAGGTAAACAATTAATTTGGGAAGGTACTGCATGTCATCTATAAATAATCACTTCAAAATTTCCTAATAAGGATTGTGCCACCTCCTGAAGACTGTATAAATTGATTATCTTGAATTATCTTGATAATTAAAGTAGAATTATGTATATTTAAAAAAAATGTAAATTCGCAAAAAATCCGTGTGTGCATTTGTAACTCTAAAATTAACAATTACGGTACGAGGATATATTTTGTAACGTGGAGTACGAAGGGGGTGTTCCTTGAATCCATATTTTTAAATTGAATTTTTCAGTTGGTTTATAAAATAATCAATATAAATAAAATTTTTATATATAGATAAAGCCAGTAGGTTAGGTAACGTTAAGCAAATATATGTAGCTACACAAAAAACACAATGTAATAAATCAAAATATATAACTCGTAGAATAGTTTTCTTTTCAACACTGCAAGATCAACAGTTAAGTTCTACAAGAAAAACAAGGTAATGCTCAAAATGTCGGTGGTCCCAAGGCCACATATATCAGTGGGTATAGCTGGCAGAAAACAAAAACACACACCCGTAATAATATATATTTTCATCAGATAAAAAAGAGTAACATACCTTACGGGGGGGGGGGGGGGGCTGTTGAACCGACTCTAAATTCTGGACACCTACAAGGTAAACGATAAGCCGTTTGGGCAAAAATCCGATAGAATTCTGTTTTAAACATTTCATTTGATAACGTTGATTTTTTTCAAAATTTTTTCATTCACGGAGACAAGCACAATCTACAGTTTAATTGGTTGTGGGTTCCACGATCCCCCCTCGTACAGTAAAGGTTAAAGCAATGCTTGTTGGTAATTAATGTTCCTATCTCTTATATGTCCCTGGTGGCTGTTAGAGAAACAGCTTTGCTTTTTTATCCACAAATATTCTACCTAAAATTTGTAATGAAATGTGGAAGTTTAAACTGAATCACAATATTATTTGGATAAAATGGCTAAATTTTGGATAAATAATTATTTTCCTGGTATTTATTTGAATACTGTAGTTTTAAAAGTTGACCGTATTACGTTACGATAACGTTTCATAGAAAGCGTCGTAGTATTTTAAAACCAACTTTCTATACGTGCGCGTTGAAGTATGTTAAACTCTTATAAAATGACATATATCGGTACTGTAGCAAACTAGAACTTTTTGAAAGCCAAGGAATGTTTCTGTTTGCAATCCATAGAAAAAGAATGAATTATATAAAAGTTTAGTTAATTTTGCGGATTCTCACAGATAAGACTTCCTTATTCTATAATTATCATGGTCTTTTGTTTTGACGCCGATAAAGAAGATAATTTTTTTACATTCTATGCACTACCTATTCAATTACTATCAGCCTTGTTAAACAAAATCTGTACTTAAATTGAGATATGATCGTATGATATTCGTTTACGATTCTAACTCATGGAAAATGATAAAACAATATTTACATATCACAATTTACCAGTGTTTGAAATATATGCATATTAGGAATTATGCTCAATTGTATTCAATTGGTAGTAGTAATATTTGGCTTAAATACATTCCAGTCATTTTAATTCTAAATTAACTTACCTAAATAAAACACTGGGAGTATCGACGATAACCCTGAAAAATAAATTTTAGTTACTTTAGAATTACGTTACTGTACTGTATAATCAAAACCAACATCACAATAACTTTTGGTCTTAAGCAAAGATTTTGAATAATAGAAACCATTCTGTAGTAAATAGTAATAACTACGATACTTAACATTAGTGTAAAGTAAGTATCTTCAATGCTAGGTAATGGCATGATCCAAAAATATATCTAACATTTTTCTCGCATAAAACTCCAATGCGTTTTCTGCAAATTCAACTTAAGGATAATATGCGTTCTAGGATGTTCTGTAAGACTTGACTTCACTTAAAGAAGACGTTCCTACTAATTTAAAGTTTTCTGTCAATACCATTTTCTTTCTTTTATTATTTTGTTGAATGTTTAAATATCGTCACTGTTTTAGGTTTGTATACTCACTGGTACAAGTAAAAGGTTAAAAAATGAACAATAAAGGAAATCTACACTGGTGGAAACCTTTCAGAGCTTAGTAGTGTCTTTTTGGAAGTCTGAACTTCCTAGTTTTAAAGATTACAATATCAATCAAGGAACACAACATAATATACACATTAAAATCACTCCAGCATATAGCGTTAGAAATCATCAGTTTACAATAGTGTTAAACAAGTTAAATGTCATGTAATGAAGAGTGTAACAATTTAAATATATGACGTCGATAGCTTATCGATTAAGATAAATGTGTTTGGAATAGCTTTTTGCAAGTAATGTCCTTCCGGTAGATTCAAAAAACGTGCAATGACTGAACTAACGTTCTATTTGATGTTAAGGGGAGAATCAATATTAAATATAATACTTACATAAATTACATTTACACCCAACCGTGACCTAGAATTACGGAACTTGAACATTGCTATAATAGTTCATTGCATGGTATTCTAATTTGTTTTCATTTATTGATTTTTCAATTGTTATATATTATCTTAGAGTCGCCGTGATTCAGGAGGAACACTTGTGACTACGATTCGGTCAGCTCGGGTTCAAAGCCGGTCAAGCATTTTTTTATAAATTTAATTTAATCTACTTCCAAGTTCAACTTGGAAGTTCAAAAAAAAATATGAAACATTATCGGTACAAATCGGAATAGAGTATTACCTAGGGAGTTAAAGCTTTTCCTCTTACGTCACAATAAACACAGGTTATCAAAGAGTTATGAAAGACCACTGCAGTCTATGCTGTCGACAATCATACAAACATATTGAAGAGCTACCTTCAGATTACCTGAATTGTTATGTAAAAATGTGCAGCTGTAGGCAGCTGCCTATGTGTAAATTCGCCACTAGCTAGGCATCGCCATTGTTGGGTTTCTCCCAAGTATTTATATGAACTTTGAATTAAAAATTATGTTTCTTATGCATTTAATTGCAACATTAATAATATATTGTTAAAGCAGTCACGTCTCGTTTTGCTTAACAAGTCTGCCATCAACTTTAAAACAGCATTTTTCGTTCGGTTAAGTGAAATTTTAAGCAAGAACTCACAATTCGATAATTAAGGTGAAGAATAGAATCATCAAATTTCTTATTCTAGTTTTGGAATGTATAAAATATAATGGTATGTTATAATAATGATACTTCTTTTTGGTGACTTCCAAATTGCACTATTACTTAAATCCTATCTTGGTTTGAAGCGAGATCTGTGTAGATTCAATGGAGTACTTCTACTATATTACATAGTAATGAGAAGATTATGTCCATTATTTTAAAATTATTTGAATTTCACGTTATAAAAATAATCCTAATATATTCCGTGTCTGGTGTTTAAAAGTGCACTTTTGACTTTCGTCATTCCCATAAAACTAAATATTCAATGGTGAAGTAAACACTAAATTGAGCAATATTTCTTTATAAAAATAATAGAGGTTAGATTGGCAATCGCTAAGCTTACCCGCATAGTGATGAATATGTTTATCTCCTTTCATGTTCAAAGCTGAAAGAAACGATGTAGAAAAGATAATACATTTCAATTAAGATACAGTTTGAATTCATTTGATGATAAAAAAAATTAATATGATAAATACACAATAGTGCAAATATTTATTAAAATTAGATATTCAAAAAGAATTAATATATGTAGAATCAATAAATATAAAGTATCACGGTTTACAAAAAGAACATCTGGAATTAGTGATTACAATGTACAAGGTGTTGCAAAATAACTTTAACAAAACAATTTCACCAGATTCGAGACATAAAAAGAATGAGAAAATAATTTATAGAACATACAGAGTGCGCAATTGCTTTTTCTCACCCTTATGGTAAACCGAAAGCGTAGCAAAATAAGCTTAAGAGAGGTGACATTCTGGTCTATGCAAAAATGCATATTCCAAAACTGTGCAATGGATGAGCATTGGATTCTGGAAAGGAAATAGTGTTCCCAGAAATTCTCTGAAGTAAAGGTTGGTGGAAATAAGCATGAATAACAATACCCTCCAGCCAAATAACAATAATTTGTTTGCAACAAGTCAATATATTAAACATATTTTGAAAAAGACGCGGAACGATTTAAAAAAGATGCGTGTTTGCATAATTCTGATAATTTGCGTGGTTGCAAAATTGCATCGGCATATGTTTAAATGAATTCTAATTACTGTTATTTAATGCCTTGCTCATTTCATTACTTTACACATATGCTTTTCAACAACAATACTATGTTTGACACTGTTGGCTCAGTGGAAGACCTCTCCATGTTGCATAAGTTGAATGGCGCTTTACAAAATGACACTACAATCTGTGAGAGTAGTTGCTTTTGAAGTAAGTGTACTACATGTCTTGATGCATTATTCTCTCAACTATATGAAGTTTTCTAGGTCCGAAAACAGACATTACATGCTAACAATGATTGACATCGTACGATTTACACATTGGAATTTGAAAATCTCCCTAAGTCAACGCTGAACATATCGTCATTATTCATCAGATATCCATTCATTAGAAATTCAGGTTTTTAGTCCTTGAGCCCAGTAGAGGCGCTTCTTTGTATAGTTGGAATATGCCAGACTATCTAAAGACTTCCTTACATTGCGTGGGATATTTTGTTCTTTCTACTTGCTCAGCGTTACTTTTAACCACTAAACGAGGGGCTCCTTAACACTCCCAGGGATAATTCCTGCACTCTAGCCAGTAATATTTATGTCTAAGTCTTTAAAAGTTGTTGTTTTGTTCCTCACTCAAAGCCAAAGTGTTGAAACAATTATGCTTACTGGAGGACAGCTCGCTTTTTCGCCCACTCCTTCCAACCTTGTTTTGGTGAATTCTTTGCTTCTTTCTTAACGCAACACAGATTCTTCGTACATAATTTACATGCAATCGCTCCACAAGAAATTAGAGAATTCCAAATGTGAATGGCTTTATTAGTTCATCTTCCCTTTCTTCGTCTTGCTTTCCTTCCATCTCAACTACCAACTCTTCAAGGTTACAACTAAAAGTAGATACAAAATACCTCTTCCTCTGTTTGTCACTCTGAATGTCTCTGAGAATCCCCTGTAGATATAGGTTAATGTGCAAAAGTAGCAGCGATAGTAAAGGTAATTAGATTATTATCAACAGGTTGCCTTCTTCTTGTGTAAACCTTTAGATTAAATACACTTGAGAACTAGAGGTTAACTTCGAACTAGCTCATACATTATCCAGTTGTTTTGGGATAGAGTCCGTTGCAAATGTTAACAAAATTTTGCAATATTTTTACCAAAGAGTTACTGCTTCTCTAAAGGGACCTGAGTACACTTACACCTTCCATTTCTACAATTAGGAATTGTTATAGAACGTAATCTTTATCATAAGTAGTTTTCTACCATCAATTGGTAAAGTAGCACAACATAATTCTCTAACTACATACGCAAAATATATAAATAATGCAACGGAAAGTTATTTATGTAAATAAAAACACCAAAACTAAACACTGATCTTTTTAAAGATGGTTTTAATAATAAAAGATTAAATAACCATAATAAAAGATGGTTTTAAATCATGAGCGTTTTATTCAATCAACTATTTTCTTTGTAAAACTTTAATAATTTCCTACATAGTAAATTACTTACGATTACTTCCGAGAGGTTCCAGTTGTAAAAGCGTACTTCCGTCAATACCTGCATGGAGAAATTATAAAAAGGCAGATAATATTTTGATTAATGTTTCAATATTCCTTTTTATTTTTCGGAAGTTATAGTTAGGTATGGAGCAAGGGCGTCGGCAAATGGGGGTAAGAAGGGGCCCTTGCCTAATCTGGACTTCAGTCGTTATATCTTTTGCTATTCTATTTTCATATATTTGTGTACGTTTAATGCTTTTCACTGATTCATTTCATAATAGGTACTAGGGATACTGCCCCATATATTGCCTTATTTATTGGAATATGTAATCACAACTACGTCAATTTATACCCACAAAACAAACTATGTAAAAAATATCGAAAGTAAAAACACTAATGGCATTATTGTACCATCATGTAACTTTTATGTCTTTGAACAACAAAGTTTATATAGTACGAATAATCAAATCGCAATATAAATATTCTTTTAAAGTAATAATTTAGGGGCCCTTATCTTAATATTCATTAGTACTCACATCTCTTTTCATTTTTTTAAATACCGAACAAGTCAAGAACAGTACTGATATTTCTAAACGAGAAATAACGCTTATAATGAGTATCATTTATGAAATTAACTGTTTCGGACTTTGAAGCTATTTTTTTTAGCCGAGGTATTTTAAGATCGGTTTAGGACGGCATAGCCCATGATTTCAACTTTCACATAAATAACAAGTATCTTCAAATTATTCATTAGTTCATTTGATAGAGATTATTGAATATTTTCTAGCCAATTTTCTAAAATTCCATTTTGATTGTCAATTGACCATTATTTATAAATATGTTAGGAATGGAACCTGATTACTGAGGGTTTTAAGACGAATCTTAATTTGAATATTTACAGGTCTTTAGGCAACTTTGGTAAGCCGAATGGATGATGATGGAAGAATTGGTGGATTAAAGAAAGGGGGAGGGAACGGAAGGACCTCGAAAATACACACTCACACGGCATTTGCTCACCATTAAATGTCATGGTACAATCAGGGATCGAATCGAAGACCCCATGCAACTGCGGTGAGAGTTTCAGCGCTGAGTCATCGTCGCACAAAAGGAATCTCAAGCTGTTTCCTTTTCTTTTGGCTTGTTAGTAGCTGAATGATGGCCAGGAAATAGCGAAGTATCTCTAGTTTAAAGTTATCTAATAGCAGACCAATGTCGTTAATAAAGAATACATTAAAGATAATACATAAAGACTCGGTTTATTTCTGCTAACTGTATAATCATAAGAGTAAATCCCCATTCGTTTTGTGCCATGGTAATTCACAATACCTCTAACTCCTGCAATATTTGTAGCTCCCCAGAAACAAAATTACTGTTGTTGCTTTTCAATAAGCCTGATAATATATTCTGCAGATTACTTTTCAAATAATCAACCAATATAACACATATGTTTTTCATAGCATCATTTGGCTATGATTGATAACTTACAGAGAACAGAAAGTTTACCCAATCAACCTTTTCTTCGCAAGGAAATTTTACACTCTAATTGTTTATTAATGTTGGTTTAAGTATGACATTTCTATAATCTTCAGACATTAGCAAAATTTGATGTAAGCACAAGTACTCACTGTTTTAACTTTAAATGAACTATTGAAACTCCTCTATATCGGACAATGTTATGCCAACTCTGTTTTTGTGACGTCAAACTATCTAATAGCCATTGATCACACTGCATTGTATAATTAATCACGAGTTCTAACACACCAGGTAGTAAACATTCAATGATCCTTACTATTCGAAGATGTTGGACATGTGCGACGTTACTGAAAAGTCACTGGTAGAAAGTTCCGTAATGTTTTCTGAGTTCAGAATACGTTTAGTTAATTTGAAAAATTTAATTATATGACTATACTTTTGAAACGATTTTATATAATTCAGCAAGCTATACGTTTTAGCATGTTCGGCCAAAGAAGTAGGAAAGAAATAAGGTTTCGGGGAAGTACTTGTAGGTATCTGTGAATATCACGCTTCAGTTTTCACACTGCCATAAATTCCGGAATCGGTACTCTCTTGCTTTGCCAATACAAATGATAGTGCTATCAGTGCTATATCTTCGTTATTCATCTGTAAATTATATACCTTATGTTACAGTGACATAAACACATACAAACACGCATATATATATATATATATATATACATCCCACTATCATTGTGACTCACTTACATTTACTGTTTGCCGTCATTAAGGGACCCCGGTGTTTCTGAGATCCGTATTCGGGTCTTACTTTCCAAGCCGTGTTATTCGTACTCTACAACGTCCAAGTACCTAAAAAAACTTCACTTGTAAAATTGGATCCGGGTTTCTGTTTGATATAAAAGTGCATACAAAATGTATAGCTTAAGTTCCTGCACATTCCGTGCGTGGCGCTGCCTTCGCTAATCGTATAAAGGTGTATAGCTTTTTTCACTCATGCCATGCCTTTACTGGAATCCGCATAGACTGCGCATGCGTTCATTTCTCCCACCAGTTCTTGCTGTCTTGTTCCTCACAACGTACAGAACTCATAGTGTCTATGTGTGCTTGTGTGTGTTTTGCACATACATATTGAAAACAGTGAAGGGCTCCTATTTGGATCACGAAAAGAGGGTTGGGTGATGAAAGAGCAAATACCTTGACCTTGGCGTTCCATTCGGAAAGGACGAAAGAAGATAGGAACCAAGTTACGAAGCAACAGTGCAGAAATTAAGGTCATGAGGCCATCTTAAATAGCTCTGTGTATTCTTATGGGTTTAGTGCAAGACCCCTCGCAACCAAAAAATAAATTGCAAATGACTAAAAGTATAAATGATATGGAGAAACTGAAAACAGTTTTAGTATCAGAGTCCCCGGGAGAGTTCAACCTCAAATATTAATGGTCCTCGGGGGGTCTTTGAGTATGCGCCTAAGAACCCCCTTTTCAAACACAGTAGAGGTAGAAAAAAGGAAAAAGATTTGGGTTCAGCGAGCTTCAAAATGGATAATCTTTATCAGTAATATCAGTATCAGATATTTCGCACTTAACCATAAGCGGGTCAATTGGAGATCTCCCCGTATACAACTCAAAGCTTGAATTGTTTAATGATATCTGATTACAGTTGTTGATTGTAAACACTATATCATCCAAACCGTCATACCATTTGTCTTGAGCTTCTCTAAAATAAGATCTAAGACAATTCTTGAGAGTTCCCACAAATTTCTCCGACATATTCGAAGAGGGATAATATGGCGACGTTCTAATATGTTTAATACCATTAGAAAATAAAAATTTTCTAAAACTTTTAGATTGAAAATATTGAGCTCTATCACTCACAATACTAAAAACATATCCCCATCTCGAAAACAAATGTTTGAGACATTTTATAATGGTTTTACTGTTAACCACTCTGAGAGGATAAGCATGCAGGAACCTAGAGGCTGCATCTACACAAATGAAAATTTGATTACATCCCCTTGAACGAGTTATAGGACCTATATTATCGATATACAATTTTCCATGAATAGTCTCTTCATATTTGCTTATTAACTGTCCCTGCTTTTTCTTAAAGTTCGGTTTGGAGACCTGGCAATCATGACAACTCTTTACATGAGATAAAACTTGATTACGAATACCTTCCCATGTGAAATATCGCATAATCTTACTCAGAGTTTTATGGAAACCCACATGGCTTCCAACAATTTGACTACCGTGATACCATTGCATAATTACTTATCTCAAAACATTCGGAACTAAAATTTTAAGAGGATTTCTCTTAGCTTTTGTTTTCCGATACAATATACCATTTTTAATTTTAAATTTTTGATTTTCCATGTTTGGTTCAGATACTATGGCTTCATAAATTAATTTAGTATCTTCTTCAGAGCTTTGATATTTCCCTATGTCCTTATACACAATAGGAATATCACTTAAATCAGTAATTTCTATTTTCTTGCAATATAAGTCATAACCTATGGGTTCAACCATTAATTCAAATAGATTCTCATCATTCATCCTACTTATGAAATCTGAAGGAATATTTTTCGAAGTAGGGACATGTTCAATTGAAAACCTAAAATATAAGATCCTATGCATGATATTAGCATATCTAGACATTTTCTTGGGGTTCCTCAGATTATACATTAAGGCAAGATTATCTGTTCGAATTGTAAACTCATTGAAAAGATACATGGAAAATTTCATAAGTCCATTATACAAAGCTAACAATTCAAGCTCAAAAATTGTTCGATTTTTATCAGCATCAGCTACTAAAAAAACTTACTGGACGTGAAACACCATTCTCATCTTCCTGTTCTAGACAAGCAGCTAAAGATTTTGTTGAGCTGTCTGTACTTAGATAAAATCTTTTCTTAAAGTTAATTCACATATTTTCAGAACTCCTCTCCTATTCTTTGGGGGTGGTAATTCAGTAATTACTTTTATCCTCTCCTCAGAAATACGCTTCATACCATAATTACTATGAACCCGAGGAAGGGAATTTCTTTCTTAAAAAGAAAACATTTCCTAAGTGCAATAGTAGCACCATATTTCCTCAATCTTTCTAATACCTTTTCCAGTAGAATGTTATGTTCATCAATATTTTCACTTTTTAAAATCACGTCATCAGCATAAAATTCTACTCCCTCGTTTCTTAAGTCACCAAGCATCATGTGAACAGCTCTAATTAAGGCTGACATACTCACACTTGCACCCACCGGCAACTTAGTATAACAATAAGTTTTGTCATCTATGGCAAACCCTGTATATTTTACACAAGATGGATCTAAACTTAACTGGAAAAAACTTCTGCGGAGGTCTATTTTGCTAAAGAATTTCCCTCACATACCAAGCGATTCCTCGATATTGTGTAATTCGACTAGGTCGAAATCTATCACTGAAGATAATTTCGCAAAATTAGTGATTAATCTTTTGAACCATCTGCATTTGTTACTAAAAAGATGGACTTCTCCAAGGAGTTTCCTTTTCAACAAGAACACCTTCTTTCACAAGTTCATTTACTATTTTTTTTCATATCATCCTTTTGGTTCCTATTTAATTTGTATTGCTTTTCACAAATAGGAGTTTCATCTTTAACTTTAAATTTATAACTAAACCCTTTTATTGTACCTACTTTATTTTCAATACGTCTTTAAATTCATTTGCAAGATTCTCAACAAAATGAGGTAGAGAATGATCAAGTTCTACACATTGACTATCAATTCTCTTTACAAGTTCTTTGCGCTCTAATTCTAAATCAATCTCATTTGATTTCTGTTGTTTTATCTCTAAATCCACTCTTCCTTCTTCATTACAAAATAAATTTGCAGAAGACGAGTTATTCCCTAACTCATATGTAAACAAATCACAATTGTTTCCATTTAAATTCAAATTACAGGTATTTTCTTCTTTGATGTCTTTACAAAAAATACTTTTAATGTTAATTTTGGAATTGCTTCTAGAAACATCCGGCTTCTTATGTGCGGAATGGAATCCACTTCTTCCAATGCAATCCGTTTCTCTTGACAACTCCATAGTATTACTTGGAATGTATGAATCAGCATTCACCTCCCCTCCATTTTCACTGGTTACATCATTTTTGGAAATGGCATGCTTATACGAGTTACCCTCAAGCTTCTCCCTCCTATCAGTCGGTTTGGAAATATTAGAATAAGTGACATCGCTTTCAGGAACTTCCCCCTCACCATATACACCTCCCTTGTTTTTACTACTGTAAAACCAAAGAGAACCATTACGTAAATCAAAAGAATTATCTTCATCATCAACAATAATGTCTGGTTTAAAAGAATCATTCGCAAAATTGTGATTTCTTTTAAATTTTCCTTTTGAAAGTGACCTCTTTTTACTTTTTCTCTTTTGAGAACTAAATTCCAAACTATTAAAAGTTTTACTAAAATCAGAATCTGTAGAATTTACTTTATTTTCTTTCAAAAGAGAAGCAAAAGGAACTTTACTTGAATTCAAGCAATTATTATCGTTAACTTCATTTCCTTTTTGAAAATTTTCATTATGAACTTCATTTGAACTACTTTTAAATTTGCTCAAATAAGCTTCAATATTACATAAGATTTTTTTTAATTCTGCTTCTAAATTAGTTAATTTCTCTTTATTTAATAAGGTATTATCCTTATCAACAGATTTATTTTCATAAATATTCATTCGTTCGCTTGCATTTATGTTACCTTCTCCACCTTCAACTCCAATGTTAACATTTTCCTTACCACACCCTTTCCGTAACCCGCTCCTTTCCTGGATTTTGATTGTTCAACTTTTAATTCATTACCAATCTTTCCATCTGATATTTCTTTTGCCTCCTCACACTTCCTCTCCTTCACCTTTTCCCTTTTAGGTCCTTTCCGGTTTTGACCTCCATTTGGAAAATGAGCTCTCAATGGGACTTCATCTTTTGAATCTCCTTCCATTTCCAAAATGAGTGGCAATTCTATTTTATATTTACCTATTCTAACTACTTTCTCACTCAAAGTAAAAGAAATATCCAAATAATTTATGATATCGAGTCCAAAAATTAATTCATCAGAACTATTTTCTAATAAAATAATTTCACTTTAATTATTTTAGTACCAAAACAAATCGGAACATCAATTATCTTGTTTAAAATAACACTTCTGTTATCAATAGTAGTACCTTTACACGTGACTTCTTCGATCAAAACATTAGGTAATTTATTTCTGACTTCATTGAAAAATTTCAAGTTACATATTGAAATACTAGACGCTGTATATATTAAGCCAAAATTTTCTCTCTCAATAACCATTACAGGCATGAATATTGCTTTTATTTTCTTAAACTCTTTACCTGTTTTACCTTTCATGTGATTAAACTCAAATCCTTTCAACGTCACCTTTTCCGAAGAATTAACTTGTGGATTTGTTTTCTTTTCAGGACAATTTTTCATAAGATGTTTGGCTTTACAATGCCAACATTCCAGTTTTTTCTTTCTAAATGGAACATCTCTCTTAACTTTCCGCTCCTTTTCCATCGAAAATTGATCCTTATATTTTTGGAAACCATCATAATTATCAATTATTTGTTCTAAATGCTCTATAGAATCTGGAAATAAATTCAGAAACAAATCTTTCCTAATCTCAGGATTACATCCATTAATTATCAATGAAATCAACCCTGGTACACCTGTATTGTTTGAAGTATATCAATTGGTTTAGTGACTCTTTTATAAAACATGCTCAAAGACTCGTCAGGTCTTTGAGAACCATAAACTTCAGAACAAACAAGTTTATTTATAGCAATACCTGATAACATTTTCAGTATTACGTAAGCGACTACCTGTTTCCATTCAGTACATGATCTCATACAATCTCTGAAAATTTCTGCTAACTTCCCTTTTGTCCTAGTTCTCACTGAAAACATAAAAACAGGAAAAGGAAATACATCGTTTGTATATATATATCGGTTAATTCACTCAGAAACCTATACAATGAAAAGGGATTATTTCCATCGATTATATCAATCTGTTTTAACTTTTCAGTCAAAATTATAACAGCAGAATTTTGTTCAATACGATCGAACGTTCGATCAGACAACAAACAACCTCTTTGTTGATTACTGTCTACCCACCTTTCAAATTCTCGAGTCATACCTGTTCTCGGTTCATTTCTGCGTTCCAACCTTTTCTTTTCCATCCTTGTTTTAGGAAAAGTTTCTCGATTACTTTGCCTCCCTCTCCTTCTTAACTCAGATGAACCAGTATCTATTGAGTCAACAACTTCACCTTGAAGATCAATTAAATTATCATCACTCTCATCCATTAAGTTTCTATACGGCACCCCTTCGGTCAGGTACCTTGTAACTGAGCCCTTGTTTCTCCTTCCCCTTCCTTCATTTCTAGAAAAAGAAGAACAAGAACTTTCCGCTTCTAAAAGCGACATTTCATTTGAACTCAAATCATCACTTCTTTGAACTAAATTACTAGCATGAAAATCTCTACAAAATGAATCCATTTTAATAATCTATAACTTACTTTTATTATTGCAATAGAAAGCATTCCAAAATTTCATCAATTGCATTGAATCATTATTTTTATAACGAACTGCAACTGGCATCGTTCCCAATACCTGTCTGGCTTCTCGTAACAGCTGATAGAACTCAGTGATTCTTTTTTTTTTCTATTTGCCCTCGAGCTTCCTTGATACCTGGGAATACGCTAAGAACATCATACAAGTTTAACATAGCTAAACACGTCCCTTCCTTTTTAACCTTGACTTTTATCAAACACTGCAACACCTCAAGGCGATAAAAACAGTTTACTATTTTTTTTCTTGTTACAGAAAACGAAAGTCATGAAAGGAATTTGCCTTCTCTAACAAGAAGCAAACGGTGGAGTTTGTTTGATTTCTAAGAATATATGTAATGTGTGTTGTCTTATCCAGCAACTTACTTACCATTTTAAGACATCACCAAAAATTCTCGTTATCAAGAATATGGACGTAGAGGATAACAGAATTTTAGTATGAAGCATATTGTCTATTAGCAATAACCTCATCATATATTCCTTGGAATAATTGATCATTTATTAACCAATTACCTGGTATGAAAGTCTCCTTAAGTAGGCATCTCTGGTAACACCTAAAGAAAATACTCAACCTCGATGTTACTAATAAAGGGTGTTCCTGAAGTTTAAATTCAAAGGAAAACATGTGAAATATTTTGAAAATTTAAATAAAGCTTTTATTTCTTAATTTTCTTTCTTTTCGTGAATATTAGAAAATTATAAAACATGACAATAACCTTCCTGGGTAATATTTATAACCCAAAAAGGAAAACAATTGTGAAGGAACAATTCATTCATTAACAAAACCTGTTAATATATTCACCTTTTTTCTGAAGAAAGAAGAGTATTTGATTATACAAACAGGGAAAATTTAACTAACCAAAACAAGCAATTTTCTATAATCAAATCAAAGAAATAACTTAAATACATACCTTGTCATTAGACAAAATTTTCAAGACTTCCTTTTCGTTTGCTTTTCCTTCATTTAATCAGCAAACGATCATGAACCATTCTAATAAAATTTTATTACACAAAATTTTACTCGTTCTAGAATTTTAAGGATACGACCTCTTTCTCAAGGATACTGCAGGTTTACACTAAATATGGTGTTTTAGTATTTCAAAAAGGACAATGAGTCACAGAAAATTCACTGTTATTTTTCCTAAACAATTTAACTTTAAGGATTTTCCCCTCACTATTATCATTTCACTCTTTTCCTATTATTCTTGTTAACCAGGAATTACCGTTCCTCAAATTCATGAAAATGGATTCGTGTGTACATTCACAATAAAACGTTATTTCTATCCATACACAAAATCTCCTATAGAAATCAGTAACGAGAAACAATTCACCACTTATAGAAAATTTAGGATTTCTTTTCCACATGGAAATTACACAATCCCTGTATTCTTTTAACTTTCATTGGAAAACTTATCACAGAGTCCTCTCATACCAATAAAATCAAACAAACTGGCACTTAAACCCAAGCATGGATTGTGCCCCCTTTCACCTACTGTCTCGATTCCAAGCACCAATCACAAGGTTACATTTAAACCAATTAGAACTTTTTCAAATCAGATCTTTAACAATACTCTTCATGATATCGTAAGTTTTCACACTGGATTTATATAAGGAGTCATCCTATCAAGGATTTACATAGAAAGGTATTTTCCGGTAGCCATTTTTCTCCCAACATAATTTTGAAAAATACACTACAGTTGGGTGATGAAAGAGCAAATACCTTGACCTTGGCGTTCTATTCGGAAAGGACGAAAGGAGATAGGAACCAAGTTACGAAGCAACAGTGCAGAAATTAAGGTCATGAGGCCATCTTAAATAGCTCTGTGTATTCTTATTGGTTTAGTGCAAGAACCCCTCGCAATCAAAAAATAAATTGTAATGACTCTAAAAGTATAAATGATATGGAGAAACTGAAAACAGTTTTAGTATCAGAGTCCCCGGGAGTTTTCAACCTCAAATATTAATGGTCCTCCGTGAAGTTTTGGGTTTGAGGCCCCCCCCCCCTTTTCAAACACAGTAGAGGTAGAAAAAAGGAAAAAGATTTGGGTTCAGCGAGCTTCAAAATGGAGGTAAAGAACAATTTGAGGTGACAGTTTTAGGTCCCTTGATAGCAAAAACTAAAATAAGGGACTTTATATACGGCTCCCGTCTGTCCGTCTGTCTGTCTGTTGCAAGAAATTATATCTCAGGAACCAGAAGACGTAGGAACTTGGTTGAGGTGTCATTTGAAAGCTCTCGTTAATTCATTAGGAATGGCTATCTTACTTTTTGTATTAGTCACCCCGTATAAGGTGAAACGGGGGATTGGGGTACAACTCAGACTCTTATATCTGGAACTAGAAGACTTGCTTAACATGTCACTGGAAGACCCTCGTCGGTTCATTAGAATTGGCTCTCCTACTTTTTATTAGACACCCTATAGAGTGGAATGGGGGATTCGGGTAAAACTTATACTCCTATATCTCAGGAACCAGTGACGTCGCGTATCAACGTTCACAGGAGCACGTGAACTGCCCACTATTTTAGAATTATTATTATTATATTTTCCTCTCAGATTGTTTCTTATGGAGAAATTTAAAAAACATACCAAATTTTAAATTGTTACATTGAGGCATATGTATACAGTTCCTTTATCAAGTTGTGGGTACTATCAAATTCGTTTCGCGTTCACATATCTGTTGTGCACTCGTTGCCCCATATACGCTTAAGTGGCGGTAGGCCTAACTTATAACATTGTGTATATGGGACCTCGACGTGCACAATCCGAATGTGAACGAAGACAGCAGAAGCACAGCAGCAACCACTGTTGCTAAC
>JAGDQP010014259.1:0-45642 GCA_022664845.1 Lepisma saccharinum | reverse complement strand
GAGAGAGAGAGAGAGAGAGAGAGAGAGAGAGAGAAAGAAAGAGACCATCCCGCTGGCTAGCATGGTCAGCGTGGGAGCAGTAGACCAACTCCACACTCAGGAAGTCTCATTCAGTAGTGGATTGAAAATGGCTGTGAATTATAGGTTCATTCTCGGAACTTCTTGATTCCCCCTTGTAAATATCAGAAACCAAGTGTACTTCCTCATATACGGCTTATTGATTCTTTTTTTCCTTTTTCCTGTTGCGATTTGTGGGAAGGCGCAGAACATGCGCCATATTTTTAATGGCTGCTATTCTTAATCAATATTAAACAACTACAATGTGTATCTACAATGACGATTATTACCGAAATGTTTACGCACGCATATTTCTGTGATTTATATCCTATAAAAGTTAACAGCTTGTCGTGTGGAGGTACGCGAATATATTTTCAATATTCTATTTCATGTCCAGTGACAGACCTCCATGCTGCTCACCATCTCCCTTTTCTCATTACCCCCATCCCCGCCTGGGTTTTATAGGTAAAATTACATTCGATTACGCATATTCACGAACGACAGAAAATTACCATATAAAGTTAGAAACTGCCAAACATATATCTTTTTGTGCGTGCGTGACAGGATATTTATGTTCGAGAAAAATAAAACCAACGATTTTCAGAAAACAAATGAATACTGTAGTTTGTTCCTCCATTTTCATGAATGATGAGAATGAATTTCTTAATACGTCAAAATGTAGCCTTCTGCAAAGTTACTGTTTTATTTTTTTAAATATATATTTAAAAAAAAATGAGAAAGAAATTTTGTAAAACGTAATTAATGAAATTTTTCATATTTCTCTTTATATGTTAATTATGTACAGATCATTTTTAGACTATACTGTTTTCTTCAGATAAGTCAAAGCCACCCCATAACATACAAGGGCCGATTGAGAACTAGAGAGCTTACATGTGAAGGAGTTGTCTGAGGCAAATGGCTCTAGGACTTTCCTAAGTAATCCAACATGAAGCCAATTTTCATCAGGAACACCTACTTCTCGAAGATCTCTTCTAATATTGTCCTCCCAACGACGTTTCGGTCTTCCCAATGGTCTCCTTCTATCCGGTCTCTAAACCAGGATAGAATATAATCTTCGTTTTCCCCCCATGCAAGCTACATGGTCAGCCCACCTTAGTCGTCGCGATTTCATTATTTTTACAACATATGGTGAATCGTACAGTCCGTGGAGTTCATAATTATGAAGTCTCCTCCACTCTCCAGACATCTCGTCCCGTTTAGGCCCGTATATCTTTCTCAGAACCTTATTTTCAAACACATGTAATTTATGTTCATCTGCTAGGGTCGTACTCCAACTTTCGCAACCGTAAAGTATTATCGGCAGAATAACCGTTCCGTATATTTTCAATTTCAAATTCCTTGATATTAATCTCGATGTTAGAAGTTTTTGGACTGAATAGAATGATCCGTTGCCCGATACTAACCGACTTTTTATTTCTTCCGTTACAGCTTTATTGCTTGTTACGTATGCATACAAGTATTAACATTTATTTACTTTCTCTATGACCTCATTCCTAATTAATATGTTTTTATTTCCTTCATTCTAGTGTTTTGGCTTGTTATCATGTACTTTTGTTTTATCTATGTTTACCTGTAGACCTATCTCATCGCACGCTTCTATTAAGATATCGGTGTTGCTTTGTAGTGTATCTATATCGTCCCCTATTAAATCTACATCATCCGTGTATACGAACAGTTGATTCAAACAATTAAATGATAATCAGTTTTTGTCCCCTCTAATTTTTAAAATCGCATATTCTAACGCAAAGTTAAACAGTAGTGGTGATAAGGCATCGCCTTGTTTCAATCCATTGCGAATCTTGAAACTATCTAACATATTATTACCTATCCGTACTCTGCTTATGGGGTCGTTGAGACACATCTTCAAAGTTGAACCAGTTTTTTCGGAATTCCAAATCATATCAGGAAACTGTATAACTTTTCTCTTTTGATAGAATCATATGCTTTCTTAAAATCAATGAATAGCTGGTGAACCATCCCAATAAATTCCCATTTTTTCTCCAAATTTATCTCAAGGCGGAAATCTGGTCCAACGTGGATCTATTTCTTCTAAATCCACATTGGTGATCTCCAATTATTCCATCTACGTATACACTTAAGCGTGTTAACAGAATATTACTTAATACTTTGTAACAGGTTGGAAGTAACGAGATTCCGCGATAATTATTACAGTTCGATTTATCGCCTTTTTTTGTAAATCGGAACTATTGTTGAGGTTTTCCATTGCTTTGGAAGCTCCTCCTTTCTCCATATAGCACTTATCAAATTATGTATTTCCTTGATTAATGGCGTTCCTCCCGCTTTAATTAATTCATCTGGAATATTGGCTATTTCTGGTGATTTGAAATTTTTCAATTTCTTTATCGATATTTAGATCTCAATCTCGGTATGTTGGGAATCCACGGTTGTGCGGTATGGATTTCAAATTCCTCTGTTTGTTCCCCGTTGTGTACATTAAGAATTTATTTCGAAATAACTTTTCCACACATCGACAATTTTAGTCGGATCCGCCTGATGATCTCCACGCTCATTTCTAATTATCCCTAACCTCGGCTGGTAATCTTTCCTTAGGGAGTTTACCCCTTTGTATAGATCTCGTATATTATTTGTCTTCCCGTTTTCCTCTATCTCCTGAATCTTCTGGGGCAGATATTCTCGCTTTTTTTCTAAACGCGCGTGTGGCGTTTCGTTTCGTGTTACTGTAGTGGTTGGTATTTGCTTAACTTTTATTACTTAGCCATCGTTGCCTTGCTTGTTTTTGTTCCTCATGAAGCTTAAAGCATTCTTCATCAAACGAAGGTTTGTTTTTCTGTTGTTTCTTCTCACCTACTCGTTCCTTTGCTGCGCTCTTAAGTGTTTCACGAATTGCCTACCACATCTTACATCAATTTCAATATTATTATTACTCGAGTCTGCTAAGATTTCGAACCTATTTGAGAGTTCGAGTTGGTATTCTGTTTTTATACTCGGATTATTTAATCGTTTAACTTCAAATTTCAGTTGTTTTGATCCCTTGCTTTCTCTGTTTGTGCCTTTTCCTTATTTCTGTGATCACTAATTGACGGTCGGTGTCACCTTCCGCTCGTCTGTACGACCTAACGTCCATTATGTTGGTATGTCTTCATCTATGTACTAATACGTGGTCGATCTGGTTGAGAGTTTTGCCGTCCGGAGATACCCATGTGTATTTGTGTATCAGTTATACAGCACAAAATATGGTTCCCTAAGTATTTGATATGCAAAAGCAAAGAAATGCTAGAGTAAAATGGGGTGATTCCGATCAACAATATACAAAATTGTTTTCGTATGATACAGAACATGCAATTATAGTACACATTCAAAGATTTGCTTGCCTTGAAGCCAACACACTATAAATTAATACCTTATAAAGCTTGATGTTAAGTCCGTAGATATTAATTACTTTTGCTTGACCTATAAAAGATCATATTCACCGGACGAGTGCGGGTGATTCTGATGTTTCGCCAAGTGATTTCGATATGTCAAATTAATCACCAAAACATTGGCTAAATATACAAACTGCTCAGTTCTAAATTAAACTAAATTAATTCTACAACATATGTGTACATATCAAGAGAATACCTCGTCGTCAAATGTATCTCGACACAATAAGAATACCGCTAAGTAGTTTAAACGCTCGTGCAGTGTGGTGTATAGGATGAAAATCTGCTTGGATGCCTTCTTAAGGATATAAATCTGATCTCATAGTATCTTCCATTTGCAAAAATTAGGAGAAACATAAGCAACAACTTCAATTCAACCGGTGTAAACCTTTCAATCAGAAACACCACAACCGTACAGGTAGGTTCTCGGTATGCAGATTCAATTCCTTTATATAGAAAATAGCTTTAACTAACAATTAGCCGTGTACACTATATTGCATGTCAAAGAACCAACATTAGTATTTCATCAACACAAGAAATTATTTACTCATATTTCTCAAAATACACAAGTATTAACCAGACAGCACATATCCTTGTCAGCTTAGGCATATGACACCTAAAACTTCAGCTTAGACTTATACATACATATCGTAATTATATACAACATCAACAAACATTACACTAAATATTAATGCGTTATAACACATCAAAACAATAAAGCAAACTGAATTAAAAGCGAACGTCTTCATTGTAATAAATCTTTTTTAACTGAAATTAAACGAAACATCAACAATGCTGTATTTGATTGTCTATTTTAAATAATCAATTAAATTGTATTCCAACAATTATCTGCTGTCTACAACATTCACCCCCCCCCCTTCATTTAAAATGACACTCCTGCTCCTGATCCAACATCTTTCATCATCCATAATTTTCTAATATCTTTCGAGAAATGTCTTAGCAACGTCTTCATTACCACCTTCATTCATTTCAAATACTAACTCCTTGACTTCAGCAAACTCAGGATGTTGCAGAATCCTGCCAGATCCCAGAGCCTGAATAGCCTCCGTTACCCTTTCAGTTCTGTTTCCAGCCAATTCTTTGTTACACTATTCATTACTGCTTTTCCCTTTTCTTCGTCTTGTGTCAGATTTTTTAACCTACTCCTGACTTGTAATAACAGAACTCATATCTATTGAATTTTCTTGTTTAACAACAAATTCCTTATCTACACCATTTCCATGCAATTCTACCAACACTTGTTTCCTGTCCAAATCTACCAGATCATTGTCAATCCTAACATCAGCCTGAACATCAATGGACTCTATTTCAGCTATGCCTTTGTCAGATCAATACCAGTCCCAACATCAGATTTATCAACACGATTCCATCTCACTTAAATCAACTTCCCGACCATCATCCACTATGGATCCTTCATCCAAATGTTTACATTTCTGTAATTCATCAACTGATATTTCCACATGATCAATACTAGAATCATCAGGAATAAATGTTTCTTCTTTTTCCATCCTCACCTGTAACGTTTCTACATTATTCTCGATTATTTCTTCACACTCCATCATCACCATACATAAATTACTACCACTAACAGATTTGAAAGGACATATTTCAGATAATGTTGTATCCTCTGTTTCATCCACTACCTGGTCTACCACTTCTGCATCATCCTCTATCTGGCCCGTTACACACACTTTTAAGAGCGAATCTATTATACCATGATGTCCTTGAACTTCAATATCAATAGTAGGAGCAATGGTTTGCTTGCCAGTGTTCACCTTATTTACATCACTTTTGCACTCCCCCTGCATGACATTGTATATGTTTGTCATAATGTCTCAGAGTAACTTTGGCTGACTTCCCATATTGACGCATATCTTTTAATTGTGACTCTCTCAACAAACTCTCCAATCGCATCTTCAATACTTTTATTTCAACTTATTCATATCTACACCAATCTGCTGAGTCAACTGTCTCCCAGAACCATGACTTGAATTTTCGAAAGCTGTACGCCACTGTGGAATTAAAATATCAAGACCAGAACGAAATATAGAACTATAATTATATGTTACAGCGAATGGTATTAGCTTCACCTTTGTATACTGCATAAAGTTGAATTTCACATAGCGTAGTCAACACAGTATTATTCACCAAATGCACAACACTAGGAGAATACGTAATAAACTGATCACAACCCACAATTTGTAATAACTGAAACGGTATTAAGTTTAAAGTTGCTCCAGTATCACACATAAAATGACACAAATAATTGCCAATCTGTACTTTAAGGTTCAATATTGTCGATTTTTAATAATATCACTGCTGATTGATGCAAAATTATCCATCAACATCAACTCGTCCATGTATATTGACCTTAAATGACCCTTAATATCATCAATTCCCTGTACTAATGGTATATTCTTTGCCAAACACGCTATTTTAAAATGTCCCAGTTTCGACATCGAAAACACACAGCATTATATGCCTTACATTGACCTTTCTCATGAATTCTGGCACAATTTGACATGGCATCTGTTTGAAACCTGACTTGGTCCTATTCAATTCAGATCTAACGCGTGATCCCCTGTTCTCTCTGTATACAACATCAATCTGCCCTGACTGATTCGTACAACTCTTCAATGTATCGGCTTCTTCATCAATCTTCTCGATCAACGATCCAAACCCAACTGATTTTGGAAATGTCAGTTGTGCTTCAGACAATAACCTTTTCCGAATAGCCTCACTGTACAAACCAATCACGAATTGATCTCTTAACATGGTGTCTGCAAATTCACCAAAATTACATCGGACAACCTGTTTCTTTAAGGTACGAACATACTCTTAGATTGTTGGAATTCCACTTACTTTGTAATATTAAATCTGTATCGTTCAATAATTTCCGTGTGTTTGACCAAAATGATCCAATAAAATGTATTTAATCTCTTCATATGACTTGTTTGTGAGAGGTGAAGGAGCACACACGTCCATTCCCACATAGCAAAATGACGTCCCAGGGACATGACGGATCTCCTGGCAGGATATCGGGACGTCCATAGGACGTCCTGTTTAAGTCTCGTTTACATCCATGGGACGTATAGTTATAATTAATCCTTCGTATATCGATACGAAGGCATATCCTTCGTATAGTTATAATTAATTAAATAATAATAATAGTAAGGTCGATTTAATTTATAGAAATTCCAGGTAGGTAATCCCGCACGGCTTTCCGGGGGACATCCAGGGGACCTCCATACGGGGTGAACTGTTTGTATTGCCCTCAGAGTTATCCCACGGACGTCCTTAGGACATCGCTATGGGAACTTGAGAAATCTGACGTTAATGGGATCAAAATGGGACGTCCCAGGGATGTACTCTGCTATGTGGGTTAATACATCATAAGCTTCAGGCCCTATTACAGTTAACAATTATTAACTTTCTTCTCATCTGCTATCGCCTGAACCGAACAAAATAGCTAAAAATGTTCTATATAGCTTTCAATGTTTGGTTCATTTATATTTATAGGCTCAATTGTAAACAACGATTGCATCATTGTGACCAATTGTACCCACTGCGCCACTGCAAAAATGTAGGAGAAACTTAAGCAACAACTTCAACAACCGGTGTAACCCTTTCAATCAGAAACACCACAACCGTGCAGGTTCTCGGTCTGCAGATTCAATTCCTTTATATAGAAAACAGCTTTAACTAACAACTAACCTTGTACACTATATTCCATGTCAAAGAACCAACATTAGTATTTCATCAACACAAGAACTTTACTTATAATTCTCAAAATACACAAGTATTAACCAGACAGCACATATCCTTGTCAACTTAGGCATGTGACACCTAAAACTTCAGCTTCGATTTATACATATATGTATCAAACGAACATCACACTAAATATTAATACGTTATAACACATCAAAACAATAACGCAAACTGAATTAAAAGCGAATGTCTTCATTGTTATAAATCTTTTTTAACTGAAATTAACCGAAACAGCAACAATGCTGTATTTGATTTACTACTTTAAATAAATAATCAATTAAATTGTATTCCAACAATTATCTGCTGTCTACAGCACCATCCTATATTCTTTGAGTTTAATCCATCTGTAATAAGAGAGTCGAAGCAGAATGAAAATACGCAAAAGTTTGGTTAATTAAGATTTATCGATCGAAATCGCCCACAAAATTACGATCGTAATAACTCTAATGAATTTTCGCTTAGATTGCCAGTACTGGTTCAGAAATAAATTGAGAACTGGTGGTGGGTTATTATCATAAACAAAACTTTATTTAAGCTAAGGATTTGATCATACATATTCAATTAATTAATGAAATTATGACAGGATCAACGTAAGTAGCCTTTTCTTTTAGCTATTTTAACAAGACAATATCGATTACTTTTCATCCGTACTTCTCAGCAACTTCGTGTCTAACGTCTCCACTAAGTGCTACATCGTACCAGCAACTATTTTAACGTCATAGCCGCGAAATTCATGTTCTATCAGAATCACCCGCATCGACAAACGATCGAAACGCACAAAGGGTCTTCTCAAATCAGATATACACTTCTTGCATTTCAGTGAATATGACGTCATAGTCTATGTTTCCTGAAAATGTTAATAGTTGCAGCTTTCGCTTGCATTAACTGGCATATGTATCATCTACAAGTACATGACGTCAGCCGCAATAGCGTTTTCTTAGTTCGCAGGACGTTAAAGTGCACTGACGATCGAATATCGTAAGTCAGCTCCATTCGCGATTCGAATGCAAAGTGTACACTAAATTTACTCTGGTGTAAGTACTGTATCGTGTTCAAACAGACCTATATATTGACGTGACAAACATAAGGAGCTTCCCCAGTATCGGGACGGGCGTAAGCCATAGTGCTGTTACCGCCCATGTTATCGAACAAACCTAAAGTGTAACACTCGATAAGCATAGTCGTGTGAAAAGGAAATGCCACATAAAGTGTTACACTTTTGGTTATTTCTGTGTGAGGGCGGATTTTCATGAAAGCTTGCGTTGCGATATGGGTGAATAGCCAATTGAAACACGTGTTACACTTACCGTACAAAAAATACGCAATAAAACACGTGTTTTAATTGGCCACTCACCCAAATCGTAAGCGAAACAAGCAACTCAAGCTTTAATGAAAATCAGCCCTAATACGTTTTCTTAACAGAAACAATCAAACAACACGCCAACTTTAAGACAACTGAGCTATACTGTTCTATTATTTCCTCACGATTGCATGGACTGTACGAAACACTACTAACAGTCCTAAGAATAACATGTATCGATCTGTTTGCTTCGCATGTTTAGCGTTCTGTACTCGTGAGGAATTACGCGTATGAGGATATTATATTAGTGAACACCCTATATGTGTCTACGAGAAAAGACAGGAGGTCTACGAGTTTCTGCTTTTCGTATAATATATCCCATGGATATGAGGAGTGATGGAAGTTACCTATGACGTATTCGCAGAAGAAAGTACGAAAACAATCTGCACGTATGAAATTCTTATGGTAATTACAAACAGTGACGACTCTGTGCGTGGACAATATCAGTAAAGTTAACATTTCAATGGCAGTACATGATATACAGTACCTTGTACGTCATAATGATTCAAAGACAAAAAGTAGTTTTATTGCCAATTAGTGCTTTTAAACTTTTTCTATTTATGGACCGACAACATGTAGGAACAGATTTCAGGAGATGGCAATATACAGAGGAAACAATTGACGACCAGGAAGGATGAATTAAGAGAATGAATTTTTAGTAGCCTTTTAGTGTTTTAATATACATTTTCTGATATTATAATATTATAAAGCATTTAGAATAATTTTAGCTCCCTTATTCATAGCATTTATATCTTGATTGTGAAACGTTCAAGCCTTTTAGCTCAAGAAAAAAATGAAGTACTTTTGACATTTATTTATTTAAGAATTTAAATTCAGTTTAACTTGAAAGAATTCACATAAAATTCATACATTTTGTAAAGTTACACGTACATTGTTAGTGTTGTTAGCTACCTACGTACCTACGCAACTTTAATTTAGAGGTATGAACAATTTTTGAAATTTTCAGGGGCAATAAAATTCTTCTAGTGTTATTGAATGGTTAAGAGTTGAAAGTCAGTTTCAAGTTTGATGTCCGTGAGATTCTAGTTGCTGCAGAAAGGAAACTTTCGATATTGTATTTTTGTCAAAACATACAAATTTCCACTGACCAGTAAACTAACTTCGCGTAGCAGCAAAGGTCAGCAGACTTGCGGTTGGAAATCACTGATCTAAAGAATTCGATATAAAATTTGTATGTATAATAAAAAATAATGCTGAAATTTCTTTTTTAAAAAACAAAAAATGTGCCTAAACTAATAAAGAGCATGGAGCCGATTCTCCTACGGTAGGGAAACAGTTGTGCACATGGAGTTGGCGGACGCCGGTGTTGTTGTTGGAAAGATCTGGGTCCATTAGCACAGCGGTGGTCAGAAATCGGCCCGGGACCTGAAGGTCCAGAAATGGGATCCGGAAGTTTTGGGCTATAATTATGCCAAGTAGTTAGTTGGTGAAACTGTTACACGTTTTTAGTTTTTAATTAAAACGCATTGCTTTGGTCAGCAATTACTTTATTTTTTAAACATTTGATGGATATTCATACCTTTCGAATTGCTGGTCTCTTTTGTTATGTAGGTGAATCGATGTTTTTTTCTCGCGCAATCAGGTATTGAGTTTAACTCCTAGCAAAGATTTGTGACACATCCCAAAATTTTGGGACCTCATTCCTGGTGCTTCGGGGTACTGGCCCGGGCCCGATTTATGACACCACCGCTGTGCTCAGGGGACCCGGACCTTTCCAACGCCACCACCCGGGTCCAACAACTCCATGTCTAACATGGCTTCCCATCATAGGATTTTCATGGAACTTTTTCCATGCTCTTTGTCGGTATTTTAAAAAAGTAGTAACAATGAAATGATATCTCACACAACAATATTTTTAAATACATACATTTGACAGCATTTTGTCATATTACGAAATGTAATCCACAAGCTTCTGTATAAACATCTCTCTGTTTTCACCCAGAGGTGGATGGATGCGTACAAAGCTAACTTCATTGTGCTTTAGTTTATTTGCCTGCGGGGATTAAAATAGAAACATGTATCAGTTACTAGAATCATTTTTATATTCGCAGACATCACACAATTGTTTGTATTAGTAAAGAATGAATTAAAGCTAAACTGATTCCGTAAACTCACCCTCTTATGGCGAAACAGATTGCATTAAAGTGTTCCAAAATTAACGCAAATGTAGCCTAAATTGCTATTCATGAGATATGAAATATGTATGAAACGGTATGATGTTAATTAATCGCTTGTGTTTCAATCAATAACAAAGAGATTAGTAATAGTATTCACCTCTCATTCAATAACAAATACTCTTATTCATATTTCAGTACCAATCGTTGAAAATTAATTTGAAATTATATCATTGCCAATTTTTTAAAACAAAGTGATGTATTGGCAATGCTTATAGAGACATGAATTTCGTGTCATAATGTTTTAAGTTATTGCTTCCATAACTTCAGAATGTCGCAAGTTTGTTTTTATTATTTTCAACATAATCTTCCAACTCAGCTACGTGGTCTAGTGGTGAAAGTTACTTTCTTCGATCCAGAAGTCGGGGTGTCGATTCGAGTCAATCATACAGAGGTTTTTCCGATTTCTGTTGGCAAACGTTTAGATGATATGTAGAATATATGCCCTTTCCGTTACGTTGGTACCCCATTCTTTAGCTTTGGACTTGCACAAAAAAGGGAACGTCATTTCTTAGACTTGTGACATGCTATTGATGTGAATACAGTCCGTTAATACTAACCGACTTCGCAATTTTGACCTGACTCCAAAGTGAATTTGAGAAGTGGGACAACTTAGCAAATCAAGTCAAACAGATTTAGACAAGGTAGAACCAAGGAGTCTAGTTTACAAGAATTAAGGTTGAAATAACATTAACAAGATAAGAAAAAAACTAATTTACTTCTTTAAAAAAAACGTTAATCTACGTGCAAATCGAACCGAGGACCACTGCCAAACTGATTTGATGCTATAGTCATAAGACCACGGAATCACTTGCCCTAGTTCGCTTTCCAAACGCTATATGCACTTAGATCATCAGATCACAAGAAGTGGAAGGAGTGAAAGGGTTGGAGCTGGACGAAATTATCTTATGGTGTAACAGTCCTCACACGCGATGGGATTCGTTACACTGAGGCAGTGGATAGTTGTTTCGACAAGCTTGAATTAGGCTAGGTATAATAACTAGCAATAATGGTGTTCAAACAAGCCATTTATGTTGTTCCAACAAGTTTTTTCATGTTTGTTTCTAAAGTTCAACATAATATCAAGTTTCACAAGCCGAAAAATGACTGACAACCTTGTTGCAAGTTGGCATGCTGTCTGGGAATTAAGGAAAGAGAGACTAAAATAAAAAGAACTGCCATAATAATAAAAACATATTTCGTTATTTCTCAATTATAATCAGATTCATAGATCTCAAATGACCGATAAAGACGCATAATTGCGATAAGTTGCACCATATGACAACGCAAAATCAATATTTGATACAAATTTAAATTGAAAGTTGCGTATGTTCTAGTTGTCATGTATAGTAGCTCGATATTACAAGATTTTGTTTGTTTCAGACTTGGGGAAAAAACTTCAGTGGCCAATTATTTGTGTGTATTAAATTCCTCGACTCGTCAGGCCATGGAGGGCTTTTATGTCTTGGCTGTATTTCGCGTAGTGTCATGGTCAGCACAACAACTTCTTATCGCCGATTTATCTTATATTTGAGGCCGGAGTCTGAAGCAAATTTCTCTCCAATTTCAGAAACTGATAGTCTCCAGCGGGAATTGAATGCGGGAGTGCTCATACTTACCCGAAAGCGAACCTTACTCGACTAAGGAACAGTATTTTATGCTTAATGTGCTTCGTCTAAACTGAAAGATTATTGAGTACAGAAGATAAGCGAAAATTGCACAGGGATCTCAAAACTTAAAATGTACGACTTCAACCTGCTCCGTGCACAAATACGTGGTACACAACCAACAAGGCTAGAATTTAACTTCATAATTCTTGAAATACACATACATTACCAGTGCAGGAACAAAAATGCAAACAATAAATATATAGTTATTTTGAATGTAACATAAATCACTGGTCGACGTGAAGGAACTGGTTTACACTGAAGTGCCAAAAGTCATGAGATAGCGAGAGAACTAGTTGACGGCGCGGTAACATCGCGGCAAATCGTTCGAACTGCACGAAGCAGTTGCAGCATGGTCAGTTGAACTTCTGTGAATACAATGATATGTCTTGTACAGTGGTGATGGCAATATGACAGGAATTATCGCCATTTCATACCCGGGAGTTATTTGGTCCTAGAAGAATGGGGTATGCAATTTCGGAAACCGTCCGAACATCGAACTTTACACCCTCTACAACGTCAAGGGTGGACCGTGAGTAACGCATTTGAGGTATTCCGATTCATTAGGGACTATGCAGTGACCGTCCATGGGTGTTGAATGACCGCGACCAGCTACGTCTGGGCAGACTCGTCCGGGCAAGCAGACAAGCAGCAGTGCGTGATCTGACAGCAGTAATCAATGTAGGACGTCTCAGAAACGTGTCTGAGGCCAGTGCAGCGCAATTTGTTCTCCATGTATTATCGCAGCCGAAGACCAACACACGTGTGTCCCTACTAATCGATGCTTGGCTGCGGCGGCAACTCTGTTATGGGCGTGTTTACCTGGCATTATTTGGGTCTGCTGATCCGCTTAAACCGGACATTGAGCGGTCAGCGCTATGCTCAGTTGCTTGGTGATCATCTCCAGTCCCTTATAGACTTCGTATACCCTGCCAACAATGGGATTTTCTAGGATGATAATGCGCCATGTCAATGGGCCGCAATGTTGCGCGACTGACTTGACGAACATTCTGGCAATTTCCAACACATGATTTGTCTCCCTAGATCGTCGGACATGAACCCTGTCGAGAACATGTGTGACATCATCGAACGGGTTATTGGTGCCCAGGATTCTCCACTTGCAACAACCATCGAATTTTAGACGGTAATCGGGACTGCATGACTGCACATCTCTACAACGGACAACCAGCTACTTGTCGTGTTCCTGGGGAGTCTCACAAGTTATGAGGCAGGTTTCCTATACTTTTGGCACTTCAGTTGAAAACATTTCTTTTGAACTACGTATTTACTCCTGAAATTTACGATGTTTCTGCTTCCTCGTGTCCTTGCCTTTATGAATCATGGTAGAAGAAGAGAATATACTACCGTATGTAGAAGTAGTCAAGCATATCCCCTACTACTTACCATTTCAGACACTTCATATCAACGAATCTATGTATGATGATGAAGGGTGTTATGTTTGGAGACAGGTCTATGGAACGTCCCTGGACAAGTTGTACCGATAGATCAGTTACCATTGCTTTCCATCATATGATGAAACCTAGAATTTAAAGTGATCTCCGAATTTCTCGTGTCCCCATCGGGTTGCGAACCTAACACCCCGTGATTTCAAGTCAGCGAACGTTGCCACTCACCCGCGCCACACACATACAGTGTTAAAAATTTAAGTAACATGCATAGTTATATTCAATAACATATGATATGACCTACCTTATCATTACTGAATTACGAATCGCGTTGTGATATATTATTTTATTTCAAATTATATTAATTAATTATTATTATAAAATATTTTTATTTATATTTAAGCAAGTTATCAATGGAAAACATGTAAAAACTACTAACAAACGTTATTTTCAGTTATATTAATGTTAAATGTATTATCCTAGTTTTGGAGATTGTCGGTAGATGTCACCACTTTCAGAAGTGTAACTCAACTGCGTGGCGACAAAGAATACAAATGGTTGTTTGTCGTTTTATAATCGAATATCGACAGATGTATATAAAATGTTAAAACAAGTGTTTTCAGCAAACTAAATGTTTCTTTTTATTATTATTTTGATCTGAAATAAGTTTTGTCGCGATTAATTATTATGCAAATCTATGTAAAATGCTATGTTGGATTTCGACAGATCAGAGACTCTTACATAGAGAGATACCTTGTGTAAAGACACTTCTCTGCAATAAATAATGTTTGAACTTTAAACTATTTTTGACTCCTTATCAGCTGGAGAATAGTTTGTTTTCCTAGCCCTGGCAGCTGAAAAGCTCCGGGTGAACGACAGCAAACTAAGCTCTGCAGGTTTTACGAAAAGACTTGGTACCCCACACTACGGTGTAGACTTGGGGCACCATTGCTCTTATCCTGAAAAAGACATATTCTCAATCAAAGAGTGAACCCATACCAAAACGCCCTGAGATAAATAAAGAAAAGTAAATGAAATGGCTACTAATTTATATCGACAATTTTGAGACGCACAGCGACAACATTCAACTGGTGATACATTCTCAGCTATATCCTGTCAAGGCCCATTTCACATATTATAGAAATTTCAGGATTTGCATCACTTCCAATCCTAGCATAATACTGCAATATCTCTTTGTCGTTACTAGTAGTTTCCAGCTAGGGCGACGATCCCGGAAGGGGGGGAGGCACCGAAAGTTGAAATGAGCCCCCCTAATGAGGGGCCCCAAATGCTAAATTGAAGTACGTTCTTCTATTTCTACAGTGCATGGTCATTCGTTTTCTCCTTCTACTAACCTTATCTCCCTTTCGCAAATCTATTTCATTGATAAATCCGACATCTGAATGCCCCCACAAAACACACACCCTTCCAATTTACACAGAAATCGGCGCCCTTGGTTTCCAGTTCTGTGTTGCAATGAAAACCCGATTAGCACCAAAGCGTGAAAGGTACTACAGTTATGCTTTTGTTCTCAACATGACTACTACAATGGGAAAATATTAGATGGAAAACAGCAGAAAGTATTGAAGGTATAAATAAAAGCAAAGCTTAATTTTAACAAAAGATGTTTAAATAAAAAGACGTGATAAATAATTTAACCTATAGTTTATAATGAGAGCCCGAGTAATATCGAGGCATTTTAAAATTATTTATTTGAGTATTCTTGGAAACTAAAAGATAAATGTCTTTTGACCGTAATGTTGCTGGAAATTTCTGTGCAGTCACTTGCCAGATTTTTTAAAATGTAACCGACTCTATTTTATTCAGTAGAATGTATTTGCCCACTATAGAAAAGTACACTGCTTGATCAATCTCCACCATTTTTGACATGACTACCTAATTAGGCGTACTAACCTCTTAGAAGTTTAAACTGAGTAAGCTTTAATCTGTTTACCGTTTCCGAGGTAACAAGACTTAAAAACTAAAATTTTAGCTTCATGCCGAACGACTGAACTACTCCAACCAAAATGGGCATTGGCCTGATGATAGCGGAGTGTTAGTAGTAGTAGAATAAGAACAAGAGAAAAAGAATTAAGTAGAATTAATAATGTATGTTTGTTTCTATCTCACTGGGCAACGACAGTTACTGAAGCTAGCTCAAAGTAAGAGAGCATCTTTCGCATATATTTCCGAAACAGCTCATTCTTTTAGAATCACATTATTTCATTTATATATAAGTAACGCAACTTATTGAAATAAATATCTATCTCGGGGGGTCAGAGGAAATATAAATATTGAAATCCGAAACTCACCTTCTTCATTAAAATGTTGATAAATCCTTTTAAAAACTAAGGATTTTAATTAAACTTTTACTGGTCTGAATAGAAATATGACGGTGAATGGCCCGAACAAAATGAAATAGAATTTGTCAAAACTTTTGGGAATGTGCTAGGCTTATACTATAAACTTATTTTATACATTAAAAGTACACAATTGGAAATATCTCCCAATTCAACAAATTATGTACACTCGGATTAATAGAAAGGGACGGATTGTAGACTTTCAAAGTTCAACTAATTGCATAATATGGTAATATTGAACCACCTTATTCCATATAAATGTAAAAATTAACGTTGCTTGCCACACTAGTCCGGTTTTGCAATTTTGTGCAAAATTTTGAATTTGGAAAAGTTTCTAACGATCATTTTTTAATGAATTCAAGTGTACTATATGTTGTGAATTTTCTTGAAGTTAAAAAACTTCTAAATATAATGGATTGATAATAATTATACGATATTTAAAATCTTACTATTATTCAGCATGTGTAGACTAAATGTTTCGAAGTGTTTCTAAATATTCACAAACACCTTTTCCGAATATAAACTGCGTATTTTTTTTTAACATAACATACAGTGTGGTTTATATTGCAATAACATCAAAGCATTTTTTAGATGTTTTATTAAAGATCTCTTTTCTCTTTCTTTGCAGGGCATTTGCTCGAATATTGTGCGTGTGCTGTCCGCGTCGAATGCGGCGAAAGTACCAACCCACGCTGAGAGCGAAACCAAGTCAGGTGAGATGAGATTTATTTTTCTTCCATAATTGCTGAAGTAAACTTTAAGTATAAGCGAAAAGTTATAATTATTAATAATATTTGCCTTCGATCTACTTGAGTTAGAATCTTTGCTGGTCCTTAATCCTTTGATCATGATAAATGAAGCAATATCATCTACAGAAGAGTTTTCCCTTTATTGTTTCCAACTGGGCTCTATGTGACGTCATAGTTTGGTTCTATTGCTCCTCATTACCAAGGAAGCATACACAACGAGCCGTATAGAGCCGCTCAACGTGCCGCAGCAACCTTCGTTCCTATTCATGTTTTCCCTTTCCGAGGAAACATGGTTCCATGTTATAAGTCAGTCACTTGCAATTGGCTATTTTAAGTTATGTAAAGGACGAAGTGAATACGTTATAAAAGTAAAAGATTACAGTTCTTTTAGACATTAACAACATTTAAAATAGGACTTATTTTAATCCTCATTAAGAAAACTTGGTCAGCCTCCAAACAGGGCTGAGGAACTTACGTCCTCAAGGGAACAATGTACAATCCAGGTAGGGTTGCCACCTGTCCCGTATAATACGGGATGTCCCGTATTTTATGTAAAATCTACGCGTCCCGTATTATCAGTGGTTGTCCCGTATTATAAGTAGTAAATTCACACACATTTGTTTTCAAAATTTCAAATATTTTTTAACAAATAAACGATGATGGACTAATTTCCAACTAATTATTATACAGACTGACGAGCAGAATCTGTTTCCATCTTCAGGCCCCAACATGAGATGCTCGCTTCTACTGTTTGCTCTAGTTCAGGAGTGGTCAACTTCTTCCCATACTAAGGCCAATATATGATGGGTAGTAGCTTTACGTGCCGCACACTTTTAGACAGAGATTAAATAAAAATAAATTGTAGGTTTTTTTGAAGGCAATAATAATATATTTTGGGTACACGCAAAAGTTCTACCCATTTTTGGTGAACATGTATAAGTGCGAACAACACCAAATGGAATTAGTTTTGACTGTATATAGTCGCCCTAAGTCGATGACCTATTACCATATTTTTGGTAGATGAATTTCACACTGATAAAAGTCTTGATTGAGGTTTGGAGACGAAGAACTGTTGTACGATAGTTTTCATTCTCCATATCAACAAAGACTTTCCGGGCAGACTATTTCCGCAAAGCCCGTAACAGGTGGTAGTCTTTAGGGGCCAAGTCAGAAGAATAGGCAGGGTGGGGTAAAACCTCCCAACCAAAGTATATCAATTTTTGACGGCTGATGACATCAGTATGCGACCTGGCGTTATTATAGTGGATGGTGACTCCTTGGCGATTGACAAGGCCTGGGTCGTTCGACCGCAATGCTGCTCGCAATCTATCCAATTGTTGACAATAGAAGATGACATTAATGGTTTGGTTAGGTTCCAGATTATGCCTTTAACATTCATTTTGTGATGAAGTTCTGGTTTGGAGGCGGTTCAGAAACGCGACACAAAGTCCTCCGAAGCTTTACGTTTCGGTACAGAACCCATTTCTCATCACTCGTGACAGTGTGTCAAGACCTGGCCATTTTTGTACTGAGAAAGCAACACGAATCGCTTCTCCCGTTGAGTTGCATTCAGCTGATGTGGAACCCAAATATCGAACTTCGTGGTGAAACACAGCGATTCGAGAAGTCTTTCAAATGTTGTTCTGTCACCCTGTGTAACTGGAAGATTTCTACTAATTCATCTACCGTTCGATTCTGGCTGTTTCGTATGGCTTGGTCGAGTTCTTCGGAAAACACTATTGGAGGTTCAGACCGTGGTTGATCTTGACAGCTTGTATCTCCGTCCCTTAATTTTCGAAACCACCGACGACGTGTGCTATCGTCAGCTGCATCTTCACTATACACTTGTCGCATGTTGTGGCAGACTCCGGCCGCATTCCTACCTTTATCGAACTTAAAAAGTAAACAGTGCCTGATGTGGTCCTCCTCATCGGTCTTCATTTCACCGACACGGTACGCTGTCCCTGTCTACTCGTCCATACCTGTACCAGTGTCTGCTCTAATGTTCCCCTAATTACGTGGCTACCGATTTAAGCACTGCTAGTGCCATCTGTGAGGTCAGTACTCCTCTAACTTGTGACATGTGAAAACGGGAAGAAGTTTTGCATTTACCCAATATTTTATTTCTGTCTTTATTAAATTATTTTACTACTAAGTGAACAATATGTAATACTTGATTGTAAATGTAAGTTTTTAATTAAATATGATTACGTATTACAATTTAATATAGCGTTTATCTTACTGCGGACCCGCTGTTGACCATGCCTGCTTTACTTGATAACACAGTACAAAAAATAGCTATGTTTATTCAACACTTTTCGTGTCCCAGAGAGACCACCACTTTTCTGTTAAATCAACACCGTTTCTTGTGTGATTTCTGTGATTCGACACTGTGATAGTGCTAGTATGACACTCTCTATCACTCTGAATCACCAGATTCAACCCCGTTTGCTGTGTTGATTTAACACAAAAAATGGTGGTCTCCCAGGGTCTCTGAAAAGTGTTGAATTAACACAGACTCTTCTTTTCAGTGCAGACACTAATGCCAACTGTGCTTAGGAAATTGAAATATCCATTTTCCACTCGCCAGTACTTTTGGAGTGTGAGCATTCCAAGCAAGACGTTTGTTGTGTGTTCTTGATTATTAGTGAGGTTTTAAATTGTGCGGAAAGTCATATATTACCACAGGAAGTAACTAGTTACTTTCATTTTAGGTTATTTCAGATTTGTCCCGTATCTTTTAGTATTATCCCGTATTTTTTACCGAGCGTCCCGTAAGTTATTCGCCAAAAGGTGGCAACCCTAAATCCAGGTCTCATGCACGGATATGCGGAACCTACCGGAGTCACTTTAAATCAAGCAGTGTTTCTAGGCCTGATGGAAATGTTTCTCAGATTGTCACAAGTATGTGCGGAACGTAGATTAAAATTATCATAAGTAGCGTTTGGTCTAAGTAATCGTAATGTGATACTTATTAGGGAGTAGCGTGGGCGTAGTTTATTTCTGGATTACGTATAATGTAAATGAATAATGTAGTCACCTGACGAAACCTCTTCTTGCAGGAGGAATGATTAATGTTGTCATTTTGCAACGAAATGAGCAGATTTCCTGTATACACTGGTCACCTCTCTGCAATATTAACAGGGTTATAGATTTCAGAGCGCCTGGGATGAAAATTTAGAGTAAAATAATTTAAGAACGAACTTGGTGGTCTCGCTGTGAAAAATGTAAAGTGATGCCATCGGGCGCCACCACCGAGCTACGCTCTTAAAGATTATGTTGCAGGATTAATATTATGCAAACCAGATCAACCAACGCCTCCCTAATTTACCTAACGGATTCCCGATCCTTGCCGACGCCGAGAATCGAAGCGAGTTCGACGCAATACCAGTGTTCAACACAATTTACTCACAAAGCTACTTTCCTGTTGAAAAAAAAAACCTTCAATATTCTAACACCTGAGGTTATAGAACAGTTTATCTTTATGAATGAAATCTTAGTAGATTACGAGGAAGAATATTACTCTATTTCTTTGTTCTTCGCTACTTTGTTTCTCATCTCTAATACAAATGTGTGCTTGATATCCATAAGAAATATGCAGAAGTAACCACCCAAGTATTGGTTCAGATCTCGCGTTCCTTATACCCTTTAGAGTGTGAATATTCTAATATAAAAAAATTGGGCTCTATCCAGTAGTCGTAAAGACTTTCCGGCAAGAAGGTACACCGTTCTAAATTTCCTTAATAGGCGAGGGTTGGAACTCCTGGACTTCCCTGACTCAACTTACAAAAATATACATAGTGTCATTCAATTTTTAACCCGCAAATTCCGTACCTATGAGGTAAACCTCGTCTCTCCTTGGTCTCTAAATTGTCCCAGAACACTAGATAAAAAATTGCAGAAACAAATCTGAAGAGAAACCAAAAATCATGGTTGTAAAATGTTGCATTATAAAATGTAAAATCTATACTCCAGAGTCGCAAGAATATAGAATAACAATCCTTGAACGTTGAGTTTGCGTTATTTTGTTCTATATATTGATTTTCTCAGCAAAATATTAATGAAATAATTTCTCTCTCCCTGTAAATCCCGCAGTCGAGTAAGTGGAAGGGTCCTGAATAAGCCTCAGAGGCAAAAGCATTGTGCTTAGCATGTGTTTATTCAGAATTTTCTACCTAGATTTGCTTTCTCCCACGAAATATTCTTTCTAAGATCGCAATTGCTGCTTAGCGCACCACCCCAGTTAAAAGTACTTTGATTGAAAACCAGAACATCTTTACTCCCCATTAAATTCGAAATCTGGCAAAATCGCTGAATTTCGTTGTCGTAGGATTTTAAACAAAATTACTTCGATACTCTCCGTAATTATTCACATACAAGTGAGCATTACTATAGCTGAATTGAGAACGTACTACCCTGGAGCACCCATCCAAAATATTACTCAAGTACTGTTTATACTTACCTCTCCGCTGCTCGTCTGTATTCACCACTGTTTCTCTCTCGCTTCATGTCGATGTTGGCGTAGTTCTAGTCAGTATAAGTGTCCCCACCTCCTAAAAACATGGATTTATATACGAGGTTGCCAAATCCCTCCTCCCAGCAAACGACTAAAAATTCCCAGGATGAAAGGCCGCGAAGAAGAGGAACTCAAAAGCTTCGACCCTTCGACCGAAGTGCAGAAAAGATAGAAAAAGTAGCAGCAAAAATATTCTCTCCACTTTGTCTTTTAAGATACTACTCTATATCTAAGAATATAAAAACATATTCAGCTCTGAAGGTCAGTGGAGGCAACCAGTAGCTAAAAGTACAAAGAAGATAAATACATATTTAAATTACACAAATACAGAATATGACAGATAATTACAACATTTGATTACATACGATTATACAAATTATAATGTTAAATGTCCTCGGCCGAGTATGTGTGCCTTAATTCTCAAAGTATTTGAAATATACAAAGTACATTTTAATTCATATACAATATTTGCATTAATTAATATAGTTACATGCAATTAATCAGTCACCAAACCTGAGTTCTGTGACATACTTAAATAAATCTTTGCAATCTCACAACCAGAAATAATCAGATAACGAAAGTGGCGTAGTTTGTTTCTAAATCACTTCTCCCGCCAATTGTATAATAGCAAGTTCTCCTTGAAGGCACATAACTTCCTTGTTATCTAAGAAGGCTGCTGCAATAATATTGTGCCGAGCGGCCGTGGCTTAGTTGTTAGAAGAGGTCCCGAGTTCAAACTCGGAGGACCGCTATCCTGACTGAGTTTTTCCAGGGATTTTCTTCAGTCACTCATCAAATATGATGAGAGAGTACCTTCAAAATATAGGCCCTGGCCAATTTATTTCTCACATCTGTCATTTCTCCAATCTCAGCCTGAGCCAGAGCTGCCAAACGTCCATAAAAGTAATTCGATTGAATTCAATAAGCGTGTGAACAAATCATACTGATGAGTTTCAAATGAAAATATTCCACCATTAAATCACCACTAAAGGCGTTAACGCTTATCTCAGAAGGAAAGAAAGAAAGATAGAATAAGCCGATATTATTATTATTATTCACTATACCCATATACACACTTTAACACAGATAAACTCTAGACTCAAGTTGCTGTTTGATCGTGTAATGTTAAAATTATCACCCTCCAATAATTACTCTGCATTTCCGGGCTCTATACATGATGTGGTTTTAGTCCCGTATGCAAACTCGAGTATGTCTCAGTAACAGTAGTTCTGTTCTTAAAGGCTGCGTGCTGGTTTCGAAATAAAGATCAAATTAAACACTGATGCAGTGAGTCATTTAGTTGATAGTGGTACTTGAGTTACCTGGTTATTTACTAGAGCTACCTCGACTGTTCATTCCTCACCCTTGACATGGTGTATGTGGTGGTGATGGTCATTTTTTTCTCTCTGTGCTGGCTTTCCCAACTCCTGTTCCAAAAAGTTGAATTAAAGGTTGATATGTATATAGCATGTAGCATAAACATCAGACGGTTTTTTAGACTTATAGCGACTTGCTTCTGTATAGAGCAACATTCAATCATAAATAAACTCCAAATACATGCACTGCTATAAAATAACCACATCACCAGTAGTTTCTTCTAGCGGTAACATAAGTAGTTTAATTTAAAATCTGTTTAAGTGTTTATGCCCATCCTGTATTAATGCAAATACCTCACTTTTTCGTCAGTGTTAGTATGAATAGTACCCAATGAAGAATAAGACTAAATTTATTCTTTATCAATGGCATTAGCAAGACAGTGGGGATTTGCCCCAACACATCGATCATCGCAGAAGTGCTGGAACCGATCCTTTGACATGGTTTTTTAAAATAGCCTGTATCTTCATAGTAAGTCTAGATGAATCAGAACGTTTACTTTTAGCTCCAAGTTTAAGCAAGTAAACAAGAAAACAGTCGCACTTTGATAAATTTTACAAAATATGGCTTAGAAACTCGAGGGATCTTTTGTTCTTATTTAAAAAGAATATACAGTGTGTCATTCTTAAACTTCACTTCTGCTCTTTCTCTCCTTTTGTTTCTCTGGTTACGAAGAAAAGGAATCACACACAAGAAAATCTGGAAGGAGATCCGACCTCTTCCATATTTTTTTCTTTAAAGTAACAACGCTGAATAACAGTATGTGGAAAGGAGCTCTCTGGTTGTGGAATGTTTTATTTACCCTCACACTGCAGATTAGCAACCAGCCTTCCAGTTTCTTTTGGAAGATTGTTTTTAGACACACTTCCTCAATGTCGATAATTTTATTTTTTCTTCCACAAAATTGCGATACTTTTCCAAAGATTCTGGACGAGAGAGTCCAACATTTCCGAGAAGGAATTCATAACCATTTTCTCTCTCTCTCTCACCCTAGGAAAATTCTAATTGAATATAATTATAGTACTAATATGTTTACGAAGTTTCAAGTTACATCTATGTACATCTTGATGAAAGAAGTCGTAAACTGAGTTCTAGAGAGAGATTATTTGTAACCTAATATCACAATTGCTTACATAATTGCTGAAATTATATTACAAATGAGCTTTCAGTTACAGTACAGTATATATCTGATATACAAAAGAGTTATAATTGCTGTGTGATTTTTTTCGTTTGCTGTGAGTATGATGAAGAGAATCAAGGTTGTTTTATCTATTATTACTACTAGTAGTAGTAGTGCTAGTGGGACTTCCTCCATGGTTCAGTGTTAATAAATTTTCTGCTTTGCAAGATTGAAGTAACAATGTGTTCTAACATTTTTTCTACTTTTCCCCGCACCTCCGCCTCTTGCTATTGCTACAGATACCACTAGTACAACTACAAATGATACTACTATTATTGTTATTATTTCTACTACTACTTAATAATAATAATAATAATATAAAACAATAGGAAAATCTTTTCATCTAAAATTTTAAATGGACAAAGAATCCTTTTTTTACTAATAACACTCTTTTTCGGGTATTTCCTTATGTATTATTTATTTTGAACTCTACGATCGTTTCGTAAGCCTTCCTGCTCACATTGTTAGAAGATTTTTGCTTGATGTTAACTTACAGTTTTCATTACGAAACGTTATTACATTCTTGGCATGGAATACAATATAAAGGTATTACAATATAGCGGTATTTCAATGTAACGTCTTTATTTATAATGTCTAACGTGTTATATATACATTTGAATTTAAAATTCTTTGTTGTCCTGGGCAGATTGTTATGCTCGTCCGTCTGATGTCGACATTCCTTTTAAAAGTACCTTCCAGCTAATTATTAAGTAATATGTTTCTCTCGAATATTATTAGAAGTTACAAATATGGTGTACTGGTTTTACTATCTAGAGTAGGAAGTGACCAACAACATATTCCCAGAAACACATTAAAATACTTAATTCCTCAACCAGATTAACATAATATTATGTTAGTTGACTTTCAACCAAGTTGCATTAGTTTTACCTGAAAATAATAGGTTAAATCAAAACTGTTAGTATCACAATCTATATATATAGTTCGGGAACAGCTCCATTATAATCACTTCACGGACCTTGTGCTCTCCATTGTTTCATGCAATTTCATATTTTATCTATTCTTGGCTTCAGATTCAATACGCTAAGTTAAATAAGGTTAGGTTGCTTCAAATAGGAAAATAGTAAGGAGTGCAAGGATCATGAAGTGAATAGAATGGAGCAGCTCCATAGTTCGTGCTCAAACATGTAGTTTATTTCTCATTTAGAACTTTCAAACATTTAGTTCATATCAAACATCGAATTCAATATTGATGTTTCCACTATTCAATGAAATCCATTCTTTCATCAAGCAGCTTCCATAAATACACATGTCCAATACAAAATTAGATAAAGTACATATTATCTTTATTCTCAGCTTACGTGTTCCTTTATGATTAAATGTATTTACAAGTTTCGTCCTGTATCCTCAATAGATCTACTGAAATCCTACTGTAAACAATTATATTTCAAGTAAACAAAATCTTGAAGAAGTTCAATTTAAAAACTCACCAGTTATCGTCCTTATTCTGTAGTCAACAATCACCGACTTTAAAAACCAAAAATATTCATTTAAATTTGAACATTTTCTTAAATGCCATTGTTTAACGATGTTTAACAATAATGCTCGTTAAAATCATTTATTTTAAAATATAAAAATTGCTTTTCGATTGTTGTATCCAATACAATAAAATATATCAATAACTCTTTGCAATATTTCTCAATTATAATTCCCTTCACTGTAATAAACCTTTCCAAACTTGTGAAGCATGGCTGTAACACCAAACAATATGAATTTCTAAGAAAACAAAAACAAAAGTCGGATTATTTTTACGTTGAGAGAACATGTGATCAATACAGAAGTTGAGGTGAAACAAGCAGATGATGATAATGATACGCTGATGGTATCAACTGCATATGAACTTTCTCTTAAGTGCCAGTGTTGTCACTATTGTTGGTACAGACCCTGATTTACTTGCTATTTTGTTTGCAAGGACACGGTCTGGAACTCCAGTTTTCTTCTTTATGTCAAACTCCAGCTCATGACAAAGCAAGTGTTTTGATTAGCTATTGAGTATGAACTTGAAATACTCAAGAATTATATGGTAGTGTGCAATACAACTTCACCACTATACAAAAAAAAAGTTTTTGGAAAAAGTTTTTAATGAGTACAATTCAGAAAATATATATAAACAAATTCAGGGAACTACCTTCTCTTAAGCCATGTGTCAGTCTTCACGAGCTTCATCGTGTCTTTTCCGTCAAGCGATTTCGAGTTTCTAGCCAGCAACATTACCTCGAACAGAAGCGGCAGCTTGTCAACATTCACTCAGGGTCTACTGCCAAGTCCAGCAGTAGTAAAGGAGTCAACTTGACTAAAACAAATATATGTATATATATATCCCTTTTCATCTCGTCAGCAATCTGCACTATCTGAATCTCTTTTCTTGATCAGATGTACTTGTAAAGTTACCGCGAACAATAACAGTTCCAGTAAGTGTGAATTTTAAAGCTTATATAATTCTCTACACATTTTATTCGATACACTTTCTCACTTCGCACTTTCTTCCTTAGATAAATGCTACAAAACATATTGAATGTGATATACTTTGACATTTTTCAATACATGTAACAAATTTAAACGTGTCCAAAGTAAAGTATAACAAGGAAAGTATTTTGAAAATTAATTTTCAGACTAGCTCTATAAATCTAAACCGCATACGTATGCAAATATTTGAAAAAGGAAAAAGCAATACGCGCTCAAGACCGTCAAGTCGAAATCTGATGGCCTCCATCTGTGTCCGCCATTTTCAGAGAAAACAATCGTTGGAGAGTAGGAGACTTTTGGAATATCAAAGAGAATCACAAAAGCAAATGTCAAAAACTCAGTTCATTTGATACACATTCACAAGTATTATTGGTGCCGCTTTCAAAATTTCATTGTTTGCTTGTCATTTGTCCAGTATCTTCAACAATCTGCAAACCACACGCACACATACACGCGCGCGCATTCTAGGTACGGAGGTCTTGAAAGAAACCGTCCTGTCTATGGAAACATTGCACCATTACCAAAACTTGTTATGATGGCTTTAATTCTCAACACTACAGGTAGAGACTCAAATAACAAAAGTGAATTACAACCCCTGACAACTTACATATAACCAGGGTTGCCACCTTTCTGTTCAGGAAAATCGGAACAGGCTCTTCCCCTAGGTAAAATTTGGTGGCCTATGACAGCGGGAAGTTACGGTTAGGACTTAAATCTTAAAATCTTTATTCTTCGAGACAATGATGAAAGGTCTAGCCTTCTCAACTCGGTAGTAACACGAACAGTGTGACGCAAGTCAAAATCGCTATACCTCAGATAAAGTACACGCTATGGAGGTGGGTTTTACTAGGAATGAAATTCGATATAAGTGTTAATTTCAAGGAATCCAATATAACTTAAAAATGGTACAAATTATAGAGATTTTTTGCTGCGTATTCTTAATTCCTGTTCGTTCTTTTTAGACTGCACTTGCTGGTGAGCCAAGCACTTGACGTTTATACAGCACCAAATTATTCTTTGTGCTACAACTATTAAAACAAGGCTTTACTAGAACTACAATCTGTGTACAAATTGCCGCCAGAATTTCAAGTCGAATTATAATAATATTTTGCGTATTAACTTAGACAATATTTTGCGTGCAGTGCAGTGAGAATTTCAAGAATTTTCACGAAGAAGCGATTTGTAAGATATTCATGAAAAGTCATCATTTGTAAATATATCTGGTAGTTCTTTTTATGTATATGATTCAGAGCTAAACCCGTTTTAATAAAATAAAGATTGTTCACAGATTTTTCAAACATAAAATGTGCATACCAAAGTGAACATGCAGAATCACATGGTAATGTTGCTAAAAGCAGTACCGTCTCGGGAATATCTCTACGGGAACTTCAAAATGTTAAATAGCAGTGAGTCTTGATTTTGTTGTCTTCGAAAGGAACTCTAAATTTTGAACTACTTTTATAGAAAACACTTTTCGATGGCTCATACCGTTTGGCAGCTACACGAGCTAATTGGTAGGTCAACATTAATATGGTGTAGAGAGTTTTGGAGACTTAACGTATGCTGTAACTCAAAGGCAAACAAAGGTTCGAAACTAAAATGAATCACGAAATTAGATTTCCGAAATCAAATAGTCAAATTTTCGAAAACATTGGCGTCTTAGTAGGTGGGAGTGGAACTACTTCAAAATTTTAAACACAAACAGGTTTTGAATTTGCTTTCATTGAAGCAAACACAAAATTTTAACAACCTTTTGAAGAACCCCTTTTCGATATCTTGTACCGTTTAGCAGTTACGAGGTTTTATGTTTCAAAAATTATACACAATAGGAACTATGTGCACTGGTATGAACTTTCAGAACCACTATATATAATACAATGTGTGTTGTGTATGTATACACTATGCCCGCTGAGAAAGTTTTCTAATTCGCACTCTGGTTTTATTCCTGTACGATTAAAACTATCAACTAATAGAATATTCTTTATCCTTCAACTCTAAATGGTGAAAATCGGGATAATCTGCGTCTCGACAAACATTGCATCGGGACGCGGGACAAGGGGCCGGAAGTAGGGTCGGTCCCAACAATCGGGACAGGTGGCAACCCTGCATATAACAGTGACGTATACCTTCTGTTCTTCCTTCGTCATTTGTTTTTCTATTGAGCGCTTCCTCAAGTCATCAAGCCAATGAGCTGCACATGTAACCCAAATATGATGGACTAACTCACTCTATATCTTACGGACCTCGAAGTTCATCGCCGCAGTAACAAACTTTACCCATTGATTCTATCCTAGGCAAAATATAGCTAGTTTTCATCATGAACACCTGCCCACCTGGTATTCGTGTGAGCTGGAGCGGTAAGCCACCGACTCGTAGGTCCCAGGTTCGAATCCCGGGTGGGACATGAATGTTTGTAGATTTTAGAAACTTGACAGCTAATGGACTCGAGACGAGCCGGTGGGACAAGTCATTAGTTACTAAAATGGCCCCAAAATACAAAATCTACCAAATTTTATCATGAACACCTACCTCTCGAAGATCGCTTCTAACATTGTCCACCCAAAGACGTTTCGGTCTTCCCAAAGGCCTTTTTACTTCTGGCTTCCCACCGCGATGGAATATAATCTTCGTTTTTCTCCCATTGAGATATATGACCTTGCCCATCGTAGCCGTCATGATTTAATTATTCTTACATCATCAGGTGAATCATACACTACAAAAAGTGTACCTATTAATCGTACCTGTAACCCCTAGTTTTCAGAGGCAGTGGCGGGCACAGGCATTCATATTTTACCATCGTGTTTGTTTCTATTAATCTGTTCCCTCCCACTGGGAGGCAAAGAACCGCCTCTCAAAATCCAACCCTGGGTTCGCCACTGCCTCTCAAACATTGTGGGTACAAACCTGGCGTTTAGTGCCCACAATTCAATTGAATGCACTGCCAATAATTATAGGCACACAATGTATCCATGAATTTAATGAGTACAGCAGAAGTTTGTTTTAAATAAGGTATTATGGGTACTGTGAGGTCGTACACAACCGGATACCCATTATATTAATAGAAGGGAAATGGTACCCATAAAAACATCGACCATCAGAGAATGTGTCTGATGCAGCCAAGTCGTTAGTGAGTTAGTGAAACTGCTACGCGTTTTTCGGTTTAAATTACAACGTATTGCTTTGCTCAGCAATTATTTTCTTTTCTCTTAAGTATATAAAGGAAAGGTTTGCCATGGAAACTATCAATTTTCTTAACAGGACGTTGAACAGGAATAATCTACGCGCGAATGGCATCTGCGTACGTTTAGTGTAACACACGCGCAGCGTCAATACAACCTAGAAACCACTGTTTGCAAGCTTCGACTACCGTGGCTAAGTGGTAAGAGAGCGGTTGAACCGTGCGGACATGCTGCTGTGAGCTCGTCTAAGGCGACTGTTTTCTTAGAGTTGGGTGAAGTGGGAGTTTAAGTTTACGTATGATTTAGAAACATAGAACAGTTTAATATGGCCATTAGTGGAAGCAAACAAATCTCCAGAACTAACACTCTACGCACAGACCTTCATGGTTTAAGCGCAATACTTCGATTGGAAAATCTACCCGACGCCAGTACAGGTGACTTAGGATTACAGCCCTACGATATACTTAGTTTAGAGGCCGATTTTTACTACAAACAAACATACGTAAAATGCGTGAATCGCAATATCACAGATCGTGCATTAGGGAGATGTGGTGGAAATTTAGTTTACAGCACAGATTTTGAACGAATAAACCTGCCAGTTACACTTGAAGTAAAAGAAACCATCGTGGTAGCGGCTTGAATATTACATCTGGAAATTGACGACAAGACTGTTAAAGCAAAGTTCAGTGAATACGGTGACGTATCAAGAATCACGAAGATTTTCTATCCTGTGACCGGAGGTTTTTTTATTTTCCGGTGTATACAGGCAAGAGACTTGTCCATTTCTATACTCTTAAAAAAGTGTTCCTCCATATCTAACTATCCAGAATTTTCGTTTTCAAACTCGCACAAGATCAAGATGACCCCGCGGGCAGGACTGTAGGTCCCGTCCTTAATCAGCCATTAAATTCGCACGAACCCAGTGCGAAAGACGTTCCTGCTTATAATTTGGAAAATTATCCCCATTTGTTGGGTGGCAACCCTGCTAACAAAAAGGAAGCAGATGGCATTTCTATTTCACGCAAAGCCGAACATCTAATCGTGAGCAACTTGCACAGAAATAAGATCAATCCAGTTGTGGAGTGCAAAATAGTGACTATTGACGAACAACACATGCGTGAAGCTACGGCAGTGCCTAACGTTATTCAAGAAACATTGCCTGAGGGTGAAATTACAGGTCCCAATGATACAAGTGAGCGACAAGACACGCCAGTAGTGAATTCACAGCTGGAGTTAGTTGTGAGTGAGCAGCAAGAAATTGTTTGTTAAGTGAGGGTGTCATAGCAGCAGGGGGTTCTCAAATTGCTGTTGATCCTAGTATTTTGTACTCGTCTGAGAAAGAGAGTGAATATAGTGGTGGTGGCATTGATAAACGTAGTAAAAATATCAGTGTTGCGGGCGTTACGACTCGCTCAGCAAGAAGAAAAAAGTCCATTAGTGACAGACAAGCACGTTCTCAAATAGTACGTTTATCTATAGGCGAGCAAGAAGGGATGTCTTTAGTGCAAAGTATATCGACCTGTATTCATTACTTTCGTTCATTTTGGTTCAGGTACGTATATAATTTCGTTAAGCTTCGATAAAAATCTATGATATCGCAGACGAGTGGAAGCAAAGCGTTGACATTGTTCCATTTGTTTTCGTTGGTCATGGCAGGGAGTGTTGGTAACACTTTAACGGTGTGTACTTTTAATAACTGCAACGTCCGCCATCCCGTCAAAGTTTCGGATTTTGCCCAGTGTTTAAAAAACAATTGTATTCAGATTGCATGACTACAAGAGTGTGGGGAACAAGAATGGAATATTCCTGCCTACACTATGATTTGAAATTACGATTTTCAATCTAATATCGGAACCAGCTTTCTGATTCGTCAAGACCTCGAATATACCAATAAGTTTTTGCATTCTAGTGAACGTTTAATTTATATTATAATTCAGAACATTGCGATTATCTGTTGTTACACCCCTTGTGAAACGGACCAAAAGGCATCATGTGACAGTTTTTTGTCAACCGTACTTGCACCAGAACTTCAAAAACTTTATAAATTGCGTATCACTATATTGGTTGATTTAAACACAACACGTTTTGTGCAAGGTAGCTCTAATGGCAGAAATGTTAGTGCGGTACTGCAAAATTTATATAAAGAGTTTCAACTCACGGACATCTGGTCCACGCTCAAACCCACCCAGGTGGGCGCGACCAATTTTTATCCACAAGGATACTCACGTTTGGATGTCATTTATGTTTCACATCATTTCAAAAAAACATCTACAACACGTACAACTAGAACGATTAATTTTTTCAGATCGTCTTCTTTTGTTTGCGAAAATCAAATGCCATATAGCAACATATTTGACAGTTTCGTCTACTTGGAAGTATAATGAAACAGTGTGTGACAATCCAGATTATGTTCTGTTGGTTACGAACTTATGGCATCAAGAAGTGCTGAAGTTACAGTATAGGACCAATTTACGAAAGTAGTGGTGACGATGTAAAAAAAAGATTAAATTTGAAACAGTTCATTTCTGTACAGTTGCATGCCCGAAATCGGCAACAACAGCAGACAATATGAATTATTAAGGTATTATAATAAACTGGTTAAAACATATGTGCGCTGGCTGTCACATCTCAAACGGACTGTGTCACACTATACAGGAACGAAAGGGAGCGAAATTACGAATGATCAATTCATACACAGATGAGAGGGGCCAGATAGTGGAAGATAAAAATATTTATAAGGTAACATGTGATAATTATAAAGCATTTTACGAACGCCAGGTTCTAGAATGTAATGAATTTATTCAACCGCAACCTGTTTTCACAGACCGGCCTGTTTTCACAGACCTACAGCAAGCAGACCTGGCAATACTTTTTGCAGAAGCAGAAATCATTGAAACCTTGCAGACTATGAATGACCATGCTTCACCAGGTATTGACGGTCTAGGGACTATTTGATACAGAAAATTAATTCCTTCATTAGCTCCTACGTTGACGCGGCTGTTTAATCAATTTATGCAAGGAAGATTGATAGAAGTAGATTTCACACAAGCTATTGGTATCCTTATCCCCTAAAGAGTCTCCTCCGTACAGCAGGATAACTTAAGTCTTATATCTCTATTAAATACCGACTTCAAATTGCTCAAGAAAACTATAATAAGACGACTTCGATCGTATATAGTCGACATCATGGATGTGAGTCGAGGGGTGTGTATGTAATACTAAAGCAATTCAAGTCCTGTTGGCTAACTTGCGCGCGACCATACATGCATATCACCACCGGTTAATCCCCAATTTCGTAGCTTTCTCTACAGATTTTAATAAGGCATTTCCATCAGTCAACTTGCAGTATTTGTACATTCTTCAGCAAAATCAAATTTCCGCACAATTTATTTAATTTAGTGACTAAGCTGTATGATGTCCATACTATTCGACTCCAGGCAAAGAAGAGTTCACTCACATAAGTTATAATGGAACGTGGATTGAATCAAGATGTTACTTTGTCACTTTATCTCATTAATATTGTCTTATTACCCTCAGTCCTAGATATAAAAAGAAAATTGCCAGGTATTGCACTCAATCAAGCCTGTGTTAAGGCCATAGTATATACGGATGACACCTTATGGTTTGCGCAGGATAAAGCCGCGTTAGAAATGATCATAGATCGTATACAAAAATATGGTAAGGTTTCTTATATTAATATAAACCATAACAAAACTCAGCTCCTTGTCATGGATTCCAAGACGAAACATGTATTTAGAGAATATGGGGAAGTCAAAGATTCTCTCAAATATCTCTGTGTATGGTGGAGTAATAGCATTCATACCACTATGGCGTTGAACACCCAACATTTAATTCAAAAAATTCTAGAAGGAATCCACAAATATAAATGTACTGTTTCTCTACCTTATTAGCCAGATTACGGTTTGTGAATGTGTATAGAATGTTCATCTTAATGTGTATAGAATGTGAATGTGTATCTTAAGTCAGTGCATTCATATATTACATCTTTTTCCATTAATAAAAAAACGTATGCTATTATTGATAAGCACATAGGTCGTTTGTTATGGTTTAATTATCCACTTCGCACACAAGGAGGGAGACCTTGCCACTTGTCACTTCAAGAAGGGATCTCCAATTGAAGAACCTCCAGATACAAGGTGTTGCCTTATTGTTACATAGAACAGTAGTGTTAATATGTGCACATGGTGAAGAATACTCCACACAATTGCTAAATGAGGTGATTCGCAGCATTGATTTGACTTTGCTTTATTTACAAAACACCGGTCAGGTTTGTTACCCTATCTCACCCCCACCTTCATTCATTTGAATTATGCTTTAGTAGGAAAACTTCCGATGAATTATTTGTTGGTCAAGCAATCCTATCATTTTTTTTTATTAATCTGAGTCCTGTGTATATACCCTTTGTCCAACAAAAAAATCCTGACATAAATTGGCCTAGTATTTGGCAGAATTTAGCTGAACTACGGAATGTACCAACTCTACACAATCTTGCATATCAGGTAATTCACGATATTTGGCCCACCAATTCGGCCCTTTTTCAACGGGGCATAATTACCTCCGCAACTTGTAAAAATGTGGTAAAGACGATACGCTAACTCATCGCATTAGTCACTGTGGGAAACAAAATCCGATATGGTTACAATATAGAAAAATCAAGATGTGTATCACGCATAGTAGTTTTGTCAGTTTTTCAGCCGCACAAATTATTCAGTTTCCGGTTTTCCCTAGAGCAAAAAAGAATCATGTTTTGATTAGCAATACAAAGCATGGATGTAATTTTGAATCACACAGATTTAACTGATCCTCATTATTTTGTGCAGTTTCTCTTACAACAATACGAAAACTTGCCTATTCAAAATAAACACCGAGTTTTTGGCAATTATGAACGGGTTATTAATGATTAGTTTATTTGTTACATGATTTAGGTGTAAGTTAATTTGCATTTATGATTATTCTGCACCCATGATTTTGTTTCATTGTACATAACTTGAGTTGTTTATAATCAGCAATAAAAAAGTGGTCAAGACGGTGGCTTGTTGAGTGAAAGAACCTGGGGTTAAGTGATTTTTCGTTTTATCTTTCAAAATACATTTCTTTCTGTTCATATTTGTTATTAATAATTGCTCTCTTGCATTTTTCAAAGGCAATTAGAGGTTAGGTGCGGTCACGTTTCTATCTTTAGACAGTGTGGATTACTGGCATGTCTGGGACGTTAGGATTAAGAGATTTTGTTCCTATGAAATATATTTGTTCCCAAAAAATCAAAGCTAGGTGGTAGCTTCTAACTTTTAGGTGCTAGGTATCTGTTACAATTAATGCGTACAAAACGCCCGTTATACCTTTGAACAGTGGATATTTAGAGTGCACAGTCTATAAAGTCCTTCATTAGACAGTCTTCTCCATTTTTCGGTCATCTCGTCCTGTATATCGTTCACAAAGCTTTATTTTCAAAATTTCGCACTGTATGGGCATCTGCCAGGGCTGTTCTCTAACTTGTGCAACTATAAAATATACCGACAGAATAACCGTTCTGTATGTTTCAGTTGTATCTGTTTTGAAATTAATTGCGAAGTTTGGAGCTTCTGGACTGAATAGGAACATTCGTTGCTCGATTACGGTGGGCTGTAAACAAAAAGCTGTTTCCATACTACTTCTATAAAAAATACTGTATGGCTCCACTGTAAGGATATATTGAACTCTTCTGTGGGAACTTCTAAGGTCTCAGCCTAGTAGAACATGGACAGGTAAGTTAAAATTTATTTTATGAGTGGGACCACTTTGGTTTAAGTTCCTACCCGACAAAGACAGACACTGGAATGAGTACAAAACACATTACTACATAGTTCTCTGGTCGAAACATTATTACAACCCCGTTGTGTAGCATTTTAGTTCTTTGTCCAATTCAGCCAAATTGGTAAGAGAGAGTGTTCTGTAATCACTTTCACAGCAATTGCACTATTAGTATTCAAATCTTGTTTACCGATGTCAACTTACTTGGCTGTACTAGAAAACTTCTTTCTTTTGTAATTTTGGGGGATGTACCTCCAGTTAGTTGCCTCTAGCAATGAAATTGATTGAGAATTAATGAACTTTTGGAGTCTTTCTAAATGTTTTGTATTTTTATCCACCAAACCCATACATGTTCATGGAACCTAATAATGGTGATTATCTTTCTATATATTTCTTGCTTGTATTTTTATTGTATAAGTTTTGTAACAACGTGCTAGTGTTATCTAAATGTAACTAATTAATATAAAATTCGGAGCAAGGAATAAGGATACATTAAATAAATGTAATTTCTAAATATCCACAGTTGCACACTTTTGCGTTTCTTACTATAGAATTCCCTTTCCGTTCGTATTGCCTTCTTTTCCATTACAAGGAGGGATTAAATTTTAAGTCCATCAGTAGGATGGTTCTTATCCAAATATCGTTTTAATAAGTGCATCCCACTCTAGTCAGATTCGTAATTGACCAAATAATACCGCATAATTGTCGACATATGTATTGTGTGCATAGTATAATATATAGAAACTCAAGATCCATGGAGTGCGATTAAAGTGGTGAGTAGGCCCCAGCCCTCCCGAGCCCACCTTGAATTTCATCCCTGCTTACATGGCAAAATCAAGGACGTCAACGACAACCAATCCGTCAATAGTTCGATGGAAAAAAACTGCCTCAGTCATAATAGATGAATTCTTCTCTCCTATCCCAGACAATTGAAACCAGTCAGCAACGAGAATTAATAACGCTTGTTTTGCCAAGTAAGAAAACATCTTCCTCCTGCTGTTGAGTAAACAGCGAACAAAATCCAAGAGCCTTCTTGTAATCAACGAATCCAAGTGGATAATAGGTTAAGATGATTGGACGCAAGTATATCTGAACGTTAAACTAACTATTCCAAACTAGTCTCAATATATTCTCGCAGCACGACGTAGATGTCTCACACCACGAGACAGACTGAGTATATAAAGTGAACTAGTCATATCACCGGATGACGCGAGAAACGTTGTGCCAGCGTCCTCATCGTAATTTCTTTATACGACTCAACCGACTTCGTACCAGCGTTCTCGCTGTAAAATTGTTGGAGAACTCGAATGTCTTCGTGCCAGTGTCCTCACCGTGAAATAATCGGAGGGCTTTCTCTATTTGGTTCTAATCGCCCCAATTAGAATGCAAAAGTATAACTTACGAACGGACATTTTTTTTAACCGCAACTGGTACGCTCCGGAGTTCGTCTATGTCGGTTAATTTAGGCTTATCAGAAAGCTACCATAGTCCGCGATAACGCGCTCTTCGTCCTATCGTCGCTCCAGATGTGCGGCGCAACCATCCTGGATAGAAGGAATCTATCGAACCACCTTGCAACAAAGCGGTCCATCACTCATCGTTGAAGTTAGAATGACAGCCTATAGGAATACGTTATTTTCATATATACGAAAAGTTAAAAAAAAATCTTAGTTGTGTTTTCTCGAAGTAACTGTATTGTAACGTTTGTAGCTATGAAACTTCTAAGTCGTGACAAATTCTCGTCTCCAAAACACGCCTTCAACGCAATTTAGATCTTGAATGAAATATAGTCTATACCATTATTTTTTTAATTAGGTTTATATTAGATTAGTGACATTGATAGTTCAATAACTATATATTAAACTCTGTCATTATACCTCTACCGTACTATGTATCTATTCCTCTTAAACATATTTTTTATACTTTGTGTAGTTTTTGTGTTATTTATGGGTTTGATCTTTCGAAAATAAAATCATACTATGTAACTGTAACCTACAAAAAGATGCAAACGACTAAACAAGTACCAGATATTTCACTGATAACATCAACTAGAGACATTTCATAGTTGATAATAATTAAGGCGAAGCTAAGAATAGGTTTGTGTCATAAAATTGACTACCGTCTTAAGTATGATTTTGACATCCTTTCTTGTTAAGAATTAATTTAAGTAAATTTTAATTTTTGTTTCCGAGTGTTGGTAGAGAGCTCACAATAGTAATATCTTTAGTATTCGAGTCGCGAAAAGCAGCTAATAATTGACTTGACGAAGTAATTAACTATATTTTAGGAAACCAAATACCACCTACATCATCTAATTTTTTGAATATATTTCAAAGAACTTTATTATTCTAAAGCGATGTTTTCTTTCTTAAGAAAGCAAGAAATGTGGGCTCAACTTTCCCATTAATTAATAAAATAATAAACGATGAGAGCTATAAGGAAGCAGAATATCCTAGAGGGAAAAATCTTTCTTGGAATTTGTTTCCATGCTTCGGAGATTCTTGCGTTGGCAACATAGTTACTGAATAAATCTATTTTTAACTTCATAATCTGTCTTAATCTCTTTCATCTTTCCCTCTTTCCATCTTTCTTTCTTTTGAATATTCTCCCCTCTTCCCAATTTATGAACAAGTCACCAAGCCCATCAATCCTTTTAGGCATTCTTTTAATGCTGGTAACTTACATTCTTCCTTCGAAATTAAAGTTCATTAGCAAGACGAGGTTTAGGAGAGAAAGAAAAAATACAACACAGAAGAAAGAATTTGTAGAAAAATTTGCATGAAATATACTAAAGAACGAGATGATTTCTCCACGAAAAGAAAAGAAATTTTTAATTAAAAGACAAAAGTAATTGCATTAAACTTTTTCAGTCAATGAGATGGAAAATTGTGAATTGTGATAAGACCAGATGTTTCTCATGAGAGTTACTTCTTCAGTGAAAGACAAATAGATTTCGGAAGGTGGACAGAGATTATATATATATGAATTTCTTTCCTTGTTTGAATCAGAATCACATGCTTTAAAGAATACCGTTAACAAAAAGCCGTTCTCGTAAAGATATACTAAATTGTAAGGTAAGAACGGAAATATAGCTTACCCGTCTCGATCTGTTTATGGGAATCTAAACAGGAATTACTATACAGAAAGCATGGGGGAGTTTTTAAATATGCAGGGAAGTTTTGGTATCTACAATACGGAAAAGGAGGTGTGAATTTTTTTTGTTATACACTACTTTGTATATGCAGTACTTTAGCAAAATATTAGGAAACTCGATGGCTTCAGATTCCATCTGAATGAGATAATGTCTTCCTTTTGTCTCACTCACTAGATCAGGAGGAAATAATTTCTTCCTTCAACATGTAACACTGCTATTTATTATGTTCTTGGTCTTTGAAGCAACAAAGTAATGATACGATTTCAAAGGCTTCACCTCATGGTGCTTTTACAATGGTCAGTTTTCAACAGGATAAAATTATTTCATACTGTGGTTGTCAGAAAGCGTACGTAGTAGTGACCCTCTCCTTCGGAGACAAGGTCTACGGATATGTCGCATATTGAGCTTGTGAGCAGAATTAGCTGGGGTTCAACTTTATCCATTAGTAAATGATGTAACGACAGTCGACACATACGGGTAAATGTGTTGCAACTTGTTTATGGTACAATGCCAGACCATATTTTCATATGAGGAAATTGTACAAGGGACTTGAATTTGCTATTACAACTTAACAAGCTTATGAAGTTGTAAAAGTGTATATATTGCTGTTAAAGTGGATTCCAAACTGCAGTGTTAAATGAGCCCACATAAGTTTTAGTTTGGAAGCACGCACAGAAACCGAACTTGTTACACATTGTTTTTATGGAGGGTGACATCGTCGTTACCACTGTATGTGCAAAGTTTCGTTCGATTCCAACGTCTGTTTCTCGCTGTTCAGCTCTTTGCCAGGGAGTAGAAAGAGAGAATAAAACAGCAATCTGCAATCAGAGAAGAAAATCTCTTTGAAAACTTTGCCCTAATCTAGCGAACTGGCAGAATAAAGGCGATGGTTTTCATTGAATCTAAATCATTGATAAGACCGTTCATCCTCCTTGTGGAGAAACAGGGAGAAAAAGAAAAACTACATCAATTGGCCTATATCTGATTAAGGAAGCAGCTTCCTTACTTGAAGAATCTTCATCTGCTTTCCATGAATTTATCTCCAGAAACTTCTTCCTTCCTGTTTCCCTTCTTTGTTTAGTAAATTCTGAGCAAGAACGAATTCGCAACGTAAATATCTTCCACTGCGAGCGGATTAAGATGGATTTCGAGATTTTACGTTTCTTTGGCTCAATTCTCGAACTGAAAAAAAAATTTACCCGTTTCTTTTGTACTCCTGTATTTTTTTTTTCTTATTTTACTTCTTCCCATCTTGGTTTAAGACTAGACTATTTCTTATTGGATTCAGTTTTATTGCTTCGAGGGGAAATCTTTTAGATCATTGGATTCTACTTCGATGACGAGGAACTGTAGGACATTCCCGTTGAAAGCAAAGTGGCACTTCTGCATTCTGTGCGTGGCTTCATGCACCACTGCTTGATATTGCTACTGCACCATTCACGCTCGCTGTAACAGGTCTCTGTCGATCTCCCACTCTCTCTATTTTCGTGCTCGATCAGAATATTAAGTGAGTTTAGCAGACCCACAATGCGCAAGCAGAAGCTATTGCCAATGGCAAAGGTCTTTGGTTCATTCCTTTTCTTCTCAATAAAGGAACTCACTTTCCAAAGAAATGTTGTTTTCTTCCGTAGACATACAAGAACTATGCAAGAATCTCCAAAACTCTTTACACATACCCATGACCTGCACACTCTGGGAAAGGAGGGAAAGGAGCTCCAGATACCACAGCAATTAATATTTTACTTCATTAGGTTATCACCAGCTTTCTGTTGATGGTGCGAGGTCCTTCGTGATAAATTCAGCCATCTCCTTTGGTTCCAATCATCCTTATTTCTTTTTGTTTTATTGCGGGATCGTAAATTTGTATATCTTTATCTTAACACTAAATTATGGCATTTCCTGCACATTTCAGAAACAAATAACTGTCATATGCTTCCTTACTATACTGTCTTCTTCTCTCCTTCCAAAAAAAAAGTACTCTTAATTTATTTTAGTAGGTCTACCAAGATGTATTTTTACTACTGCAACTACTATATCTTCAATGCCTCCTGTTACCGTTTCATTTTCAATGTTTCACATAATTCACTAACATAGTGTCAGAAGAGCGATGTTGGGTTGAATAAGTCAAGATACATTATTTTTTTTTATACGGGATGCACATCACGTTTAAAGGAATTGCTTTCTTTATATGCTCTTTTAACAATTCATACACTTCAAAAGCATAAGTGTCTATTATTTGCAATGCAAGCAATACAGGATTTGTCTGGACAGTAATGCGACTACATTCGTGAAAACACATATTGGTACAAATCTTTAATATTCTTCGAAGGAGGACCCTTGGGCGTCAACATATTTTTTCCAGCGTCATTTCCATGCTTGGAAATCCTTTTCTGCACCCTGGAAGGCCTTTTCTGGAACTTCACGTAGGATCCTCGTCGAAGCCTCTTTGACGTTATCTACACCTTCAGAATGACATCGTCTGAACACCCTTTTGACTCGTGGAAACAAAAAAAAAATCGGTAGGAGATAGGTCAGGATTGTACGGGGGTTGAAGAAGCGTTGCAACGTTGTTTCTGGCGAGATACTCGCAGATTAGCGGGTAGGTGTGGCTGCATCGGCAAATTCTTTAACAACGGTTACGTGAACAGTGGTTTCGTCCATTGCTAGAGTCTCTGCTATCATCCGAACACTTAATCGACGATCGGAATTTAAATTTTATGCACACGATTCTCGGTTTTGCTCGTTGACGGGGGCCCAGAGCGGGATTTATCCTTCACCTCTTCCAGACCTTCCTTAAATATCTTGTGCCATCGCAAAACTTTGGACTTTGAGATATCCCAAAAGCCTTCTGCAACATGAAAAATGTCTGTCACACACAAAATTTGATGGCATATCGTTGCTCAACGGAGAGCTTCACTTTGAGCTTATACCAACGAGTTTCGATTTCTTGTCGATTCTGACCGAATGCACGGAGAAAAAAATCACTGAACGTTCAGTTGCAGGCAGTCAAATGTTCAGTTACCGATGAACTTCCGAACAACTGAACATATTTAGTTAAAGGTATTTAGTGAACGGAAACAATATGTTCAGTAAGCAGTGTACCAGACGTTATAGTGTCTGTTACTGGACGTATATAGTAAAACAATATTGACTAGCGAAAAAGAGAGGTTTGGAGTGGGGTTCAAACTCACGACCTTCAGATTTGCTTGTTCACATTGTTGTCCAACACTACCCCTGTTCCACCGTTTCTTCTGTTGAACGTGGGACATTTTACTAGTCCTTTTATGTTACGAAAAGTGTTTATGGAGTAAAGACACTTATGTAGACTTTAATTATTCGAAACCTGGAAATTTTATTAATTGATCCTGTGTTAGAATAGAGCTATGAAGAAGACTTATCCGTGATTTTATAGAAGTGAGACACCTCAAGAGTATCATAATGACGTTTACTTTATTGTTCGGGTCGACATTTCTCAAATTGGCTGCCAATTTCCAAGACATTCAGTGAATATACTTTCCACTGGATATATGACTGCAGCAACTACAACCGCCCAGTTACGTTCTCCTCATTACGCATTTGATGCCTGTTACTGTTATGTTTAGTAACAGTTGCATAATACCATAGTAACTGGCATCAGACATGTTTTGTTGGAGTTCAATCAAACATCGTTCAGTTCTTGGTACTGTATTGTTAAGCATAACCCATTTTACCATTTTGTTTCGCTTCATGTACCGTACAAGTTGGCTCTTGTACAGTTCGTAGTATCAGATGTTTTGTTGACGGTAGCAGAAAACCCTTAACTGGACCTGTTTAGTTAAAATTTATGAATCAATTTTTCTCCGTGTGAGAGTTCCTAGACAACTGAGCTTTTGCACGTTTACAGCTAAGACTGCACCACCACCAATTTCCCCGGTGGATGCACACTACGGCCAATAGGGGAACCATAAATAATGTGGTGGCATTACTTTCCGGACAACCCCTGTAAATTGTGTTATATCTACTCTCACTTTTTCAATTTGTCTGTTCTCCAAAGATCAAGGGTTTCTTTTCTGATACTTACGGTACTATTTGAAATGCATAGCAAACATTTTTCATTTTCGAGTGTGAATACTTCTCTTCGTGTAGTCATTTTACGAAAATTAGGTTAAAAATTCTTAAAATCATGAAACTTGGTATATATATATATATTGTATTTGATCACCCAAGTAACATACTAAAGTTCTTCCAAAATCAGACATGTGCTACGGCCGCCATCTTGGAAAATGTCGGCCATTTTTTTTAAATTTTCGTGGAAACTAACCATCACATTGAAAAAAAGTTTCAAATGGAGTTTGTTCAGCATGAAATTCTCAATATTTTTTGTAATTACCTTTCTTATTTCATTTGGCCAATCCTAAAGCCACAAAATGACATCAAACGAAAACTACTTTTTTCAGAAGCGAAAATCCTTAAATCGGTTTAAAAAATTCTTAAAAGCATGGGATTTGGTATACAGAAAGTACTTTGCCACCCAAGTAAAATATGAAAAGTCTCAAAAAAATTAAAGTTGTGCTACGGCCGGCCAAAATTAAGTTTTATCACTTTTCGCGGAAACTATGCCGCACTTAAAATAATGTTTTAAATTAGTTTGTTCATCATAAAATAACATATCTTTGTTGTTAAGGCCATTTCTTCATTGACATGGCACAAAATGGCACAAAAGCTAAACTGATTGTCATAATACTTTATCTTCATTTAGCATTTTTAAAATAATGAAAGTAGAAATAAATACCAACAACATAAACTGTTTGTAAAAGTTTTTCCTAAATTAAGTATACAATTTTTCTGTGAAGAAATAACATAAAAAAATGTTAATATATTATAAAGAATCAATAATAAAATTATAATTATGGTATCAGGTAGTTTTGACCTTTCCTTTAAAACGTACACCTTAGTGAATTTGATTCAAGAACTAAATCTTTTGTGTAACCAAAATACTTTATTGTAGAAAACCTCAATAGTGGCCAACATTATCCCTTTGGTAGCTTACGTTCCCATCTGTTGGTACGTATGTCCACGCACCACAAAATCCATGAACATCATCAATCGAAATAGCAAATTATAAATAACTACATGCCGTTATGATCCATGTCTTTCAGCTGCATACATTTCCAATTTCCGGTACAATCTTGAATATACTAAGCCGCATCAAGTCCTTTGTGTTTGACAGCATCTATTCACTGCGTACTACATTTAGTGCAATTGAGAGACAATGTAAATATTTCTTCGGCTGTAAAAACAAGGAACTATCTATAAGAAAACAATATAAAATGAAACAATAGATGACAATACATTGAATATACGAGTAACACCAACCCGAACACAATTCTTTCCAAATGACGTCATTTGGAATAAATCACCCCACCTCACACAAAAATAAAACCTGGGTGTACAATATCTAGAAAGTTAAACCAACATGTTTCATAAACCAAGAAAACCATAAAATCACCTATTTCCAAATTTAACATTTGACATCCAACTTATAACTCAGATGTGGTACCTTTCAATGTCAATCTAGATAGCCACACAAAATAATATATTCAAGACATAAATTAGTACCATCTTATTACCATAGAATCGTCAGATAGTTATTTCGTTGTTTATAGACAATTCTTTTCCTTCAGTCAAACACATTAAACTAACCTTTTATAACGTAATCATCACATTAACAGCCTTTTATTTAATTCCAATTCACCAAATCCAAGTATCATACTAAAATGCAGCCCAGTTAAATAATTAAACTTAATGTAATCCTTGTAATAAAATCTCAAGTTCACAAACCATATTCTTTTAGCCAATGATATTGCATGAACGTTAATCATCCAAAATTCTACCTATCAATGTAGCAATGATGTCAAATAAGCTGTAATAAACTGATGGCTTCCGAAAGTTTGCCTTCTTTAACAAACTTCTGGAAATTTGGTTTCTGCTTCTCAAACTTAGGGTTGACTAATTTATGCGCGAAACCGTGATCATTGACCCAACTACGTATCTCATAATCCTCCTGAATTTTTCTCATATTTAATACTTCCTTGAGTTAGCTTTATTACTATTCTTTTTACTTTACTTAGAAGAATGTTGTGGGTTGCTAATACAAGGTTTGTTTATATCAATATCATTGAAAGACACCAGTTCTATTTGCATACCTGATATATCTACAACTGAATCTGATTTTCCTGTGTCTGTACCTGTACTTCGGGAACTTCTGAAGACCAAGAATTCTCAATTGTTGTTATTTTATGTTAAAGTTTATCCAAGGTTTTAGGAACCGAAGATATTAGCAAAAGTAACTGTTTTTGACCGTCTTTCAAAGAATTAATTGGCTTATTTATTTTATCTACATAGTCAACTTTACTGTCATAAACCTGAGACACATTTTCATATATTATCGATTGTCACATATTTTATCATTGATTCTTTCTAAATTATATTGTTCTGTTCCTGTATGTGAATCCTTTGTTTGACGAAAGAAAATTTTATGCCAATTAGGAACTAACGTATTTAAAGCATTTCGACCTAGGATTGTAATAGGTTTATCCATAGGCAAGACATGAAACTGAATGGAATGTACCATATCCTTGAATGTTAAAGGTTACTGTACCGATAATGTCTAATACAGTGTCATTCAATAACACTAACTTCGAACGTTACGGTCTGAACGAGCTAATCAAATTAAGTACAAACAACATAGATAAGGTTAATAAATTGTACGCTAGACCAGTTTGAACGATGTATTTTAGTTTTTGCCCATTTAACGACAGTTCAATTATTAACATATCATCGCTTTGAATTGTATCAGGTGTAATTGACAATCATCCACAAATACTGAGGTGATATCTGGAACTGTTTGTGTACATGTGTCAGCTGACTGAGTTCGACAATTTTTATTCAAACGACCTT
>JAGDQP010014258.1:30987-43477 GCA_022664845.1 Lepisma saccharinum | reverse complement strand
GTAGACAAAATTGGGAGGGTGTAATAGTTTTGCACATTTTCTATCGATTTTTGACTGAAAAATGTTAACGTTTGGAGGGGGGGTTCTCGAGCATTTCGGGAGTGATACCACCACAGGGTCTGTCTGGCGGAATTACTGCAATAAGCCTCAAATTGGAATTTGGAAGCTCGGTTTGTCATGGTACCGGCAATTTTGATTGTTTTTATAAAGGCTTTAGGTAAATATCGGGCGGTACGCGTACTTTATGTAAGGTTAAGAGTGTGTGCAATCGCCGGGTAGTCTCAAGTAACCCTTCCTCCCTATAATCTCAAGTACATACAAGATTATAAAGCTCTAATCTGAATCAAGTTTTTGCGCACATGAAAGCAAAATATCTCAGAAAAATAATAATTATTGCCAAGGAAAATTTAGGTTTCGACTAGAAGTGCTTAAAATTAGGAAAACGTGAAGGAACAAAAGTATAAACAATACATTGCAATACTTACCTTCGTAAACAAAATGTTATTTTTCATTTTACTCATTTAATTTCCAGAACTTTATTATAAATCGCGACAATACCTATGAGTTTCAGAAATACACTGTAGACTAAATTTACATGTGCGCCAATTTACAATGAACCACCCTTTATCAAACAAAAGAGAAATACACGGCGTTTCTCTGACCCTTTCCTCAAGATAGTACAATCAGTTTCAGAGTTGTCTTGATCAATAATATTATATAGGGTGTTCCATTAATGTGTACAAAAAAATAAGGGCGAGTACCTGAGATCGAACTAAGAAAAAGTTGATAAAACGGATAAGTTTCGAATATTCAATACTCTCAGAGCTATAGGCTGCCGAATGCGTGGAAAAATGAACTTCAGAGTTGATTATTATCAACACGAAGAATCGGAGAGTAGGTGGTTCAAGAATATTAGAGGAAGTCACACCCAGACTATCCAAAAATGCATATTTGAAAATCGTAAATGCAGGGCACAAGGGATTTCCCAAAGGTTAAAGGTGATTTCTTCCCAAAAAAATCCAAATAAAGTAGGGTCAAAAATTGCATAAATGAGACTACTTCTGGAACGGTAACAATACTTCGTTTACCGCATGTCGATATTTCAAGTAGATTCCGTATGCGAAGCGATTTTTAAAAATCGTTCTAGATTACATAACTGTCAGGAGTATGAGTAACAATAATTCAATGAACAATAAAAAAAAGGTTTCACATATATATGAATCCTAATTCAATGAACACTTAGATTATTTGTTCCAAAAGGGACAGTGTGTAATTTCTCAGTACAATGGCAGTGCTTATGTGAATAACAGATACAGCGTAAGGTAATAGGTGACCCCGTTGGTCGGGTAGGCAGTGGGCGTGTCACGATTCTTCGATAAAGAATCCGGGCTGGGCCACGGAAGCTTGTAAACATTTAGAACTGTGTAGGTTATTGAACAGAAAATCGTTCAAATTATTATTGACTACAATGCACTAGAAATGAAAAATTGAGGGCTGAATTCACAAAACGCAATGCATCAACCAAAATAACATGAAATTGAAAAGAACAAGAAATGTTCATGTGTATTTCAAATCCAGTTGATAGAAAGTACATGATATCCTGAAAGAATTGATTCTCTTGTGATTCTCTTTGAGTATGACATCTTAAAATGTTGAAATCAAAATCGGGAAAGACTGAATTTCTATACAGATCCAACAGCAAGAGTTCAATTGCAGTTGGCTGTCCTACTTAACAGAGGGAAAACAATAACATAATTGCTTGGTGGAGACTAGTAGCTACGATTGCAGACATGAAATAAGCACAGGAAGACGGCTCGTGTTTGTGTCCCGCTCAGGACAAACATAAGATTTTCAGAATTTTTACGTTTTCCCTTCCTATAATGCGATCGCTGGGACAATACATTGAACAGAGGCACTGACGACTACCTTTTATTCCATTCTACTAGAGAAAGATCGGTGAGGGACATCATCGTTAAGACGTAACGATGTGGAGCCTGCAGGTGCAGTTAAAAGTGGAAAATGGTTGGAAAGTTTCACTACATTTGTAACGATACTATTACTACCAGTAGTAAATAATAATAATAATCGTCTAACGGGTTTTTAGAGCGGAACATTCTCCTGAGCTTATTCTTTTGTCTCCTTCTCACTGATTTAAACACAGATATTACAAACAATACCAAGAAATATTTGAAATGTCATTCTTATTCAAATAAGGAAATCAGAAAACTTCGTTTGTGGAACACTATGTTTGTAATACTTGTTGGGATTGGCAAGGAATGGATCTACAGATTATAAATCAATTCAAATCCAATTGTATGAAATTAATGCATTATACTTACCACAGGAGTGATGTCTTTGCGATCTTCTTTTTTTATCTTTTAGCAATAAGCTGCTATCCTGATCGTATAACAATTTTAAAATATGTGTTCTATGTGGCCTCCATCAGAGCGAACGCGAGAGTGAGTACGGCGAGTCAATGAACTTTGAATGTTCTCGAATATTTCGGGAGTATCTCGAATTACTTGGAATCCAACGTGGCTACGTTGTTTCATATCTCGTAGATCATGAACCTGCTTTGAATACACAAAGCTTTCAAATGTCCCCATAGGATTTAGTTCTAATGAACGAGTGGGCCACAAAGTGGACCACAAATGTATTGTCGCAGCGTTCGCATTATGGGACAGGGAAAACGTGAAAAGTCTGAACATCTTATGTTCGTCCTGAGCGGGACACAAACACCAGCCGTCTTCCTGTGCTTATTGCATGTCTGCGATCGTAGCTACTAATCTCCACCAAGCAATTATGCTGTTGTTTTCTCTTTGTTAAGTAGGACAGCCAATTGCAATTGAACTCTTGCTGTTGGATCTACATAGAAATTCAGTCATTCCCGATTTCGATTTCAGCATTTTAAGATGTCATAGTCAACTTTAGAAATACAGGGAGAATCATATGGTAATATTCTTTCAGGATATAATGTACTTTATATTAACTGGATTTGAAATACACATTAACATTCATGTTCTTTTCAGTTTCATGTTATTTTGGTTGATACATTAAGTTTGTGAATTCAGCCCTAAATTTTTCATTTCTAGTGCATTTTAGTCAATAATAATTTGGACGATTTTCGGTTCAATAAGCTGCACTGTTCTAGATGTTGACAAGGTGCCATGGCCCAGCCGGAATTCTTCATCGAAGCACCGTGACCCGCGCACTGCCCATCCGACCAACCAACGGGTCACCTTTTACTTTACGCGGCACCTATTATTCACATAAGCACTGCCAAATTGCACTGAGAAATGACCAGTGTCTCTTTTGGGACAAAAATCTCACTGTTTGAATTAATGTATTCATATTCCTGACAGTTATGTAATCTAGCACAATTTTTAAAAAAATCGTTCCGCATACGGAATCTACTTGAGATATCGACATGCAGTAAACGAAGTATTTTTACCTGTCTAGAAGTAGTCTCATTTATGCAATTTGTGACCCTACTATATTTGGAGGAATTTTTGGAAATCCCCTTTTACCTTTGGAAAATCCCTTGTGCTCTGCATTTAGGATTTTTAAATATACGTTTTTGGATAGCCCGGGTGTGACTTCCTCTAATCGGAGACGTCTACTCTCCGATTTTTCGTATTCGAAATAATCAGCTCTGAAGTTTATTTTTCCATGCATTCGGCAGCCTTTAGAACCGAAAGTACTGAATATTCGACACCCATTTCTATCAACTTTTTCTTAGTTCGATCTCAGGTATTCACCCTTAAATATTTTGCACACATTAATGAAACAGCCTATATACAAATTATCACTTCTTGATGTCACGATTGACACAACATTCTAACAAAAATATCTCATTCGATCAAGGAAACTAGACTCCAAGACAAAGAATTTACGGTAATATAGGTAATTCACTTGTATGATAGATATAGTATATAGATTGTAATAAATAACATGTAAATTATCCCATGTCCGACTACAACGGGGGGTACGTAATGGAGTCCTACAAAGCCACCGTGCGAATTTCCGAACGCTAAGTTCCGAACGCAAATCATTAAGCCTATTATTGTTGTTCCCGGAACATCTGTATTCGTGTGTTCACACAATATTGGTTCCAGGTCAGGGTGTTCAAAGTTGTGTACTCTACTATTAGTTAAAATGCAAATATAATTTTCGAAAATAATCGTCAGCTTTTATAGTTATTAGGCCAATTTAGTTTTACTGATCTCAGTGTGAACGTGAAAATCTGTCAGAAAAAAAGTGCGCTTATTTTAAGTTCTTGTTGGTTATTACCAAATATTAGTACTTCAAATATGCTCTCGAATAATTCTTTCCAGGACACAATATACAAAATGGTAATCAGTCTGTTTTATGTGGTTCAGACAATTTCAATATTTGTTTAAACTAGAAATGTTCAACCTTTAGAAATACCAAGACAAGTTGATAATTTGATAAATTCCGGATCAGATCATAGGCTGGTCATTGTCTGTCAATTTGACTTTTTTTAGTCCTTGTTTCCTCTGTTGTCTCTGTTTGGTACATTCGCTGGCTTTCATCTTTTTCATATATATTAAACGCACTTCTACCTATTTCATTAAATTGAATTCTAAATACAAGAAGCAGCCCTATTTGAGACTATTAAATGTGTACTAGGTAAGAAATGCCCAAATAACGATTTCGCGTTTCCAATGTATTTTTTGTATCGTTTTCCATCAGTATTTATTAAATATAAATGTATGTTTGTGTGGAGAATCTTAAGCTTTAATATTCATAAAGTATTTTACAAACTGGAAGAAATTAAATATGTTAAAAACCATTGTGTACATTGATTACGTATCATTTACATATATCCCCTGAATTTTAGTTGCTATGTAAATCCGCTTCGTGCATATCTAAAACAAAAGATAGTTATATTGTTGTTGTTTTTTAAATGTGAATTGATTTCGCTTTGTTTATAGGGCGCTAACAGTTCGGATATTTAAATGTTTTTTTTTTAATTAGCTTCATTAAGGAGCGTTATTATTCTGTCCCTTCTCCTCCCGTTGGGATTGCTGCTTAAGGCAAAGTAAATTTAATCGCTTTTATTTGTTATTAATTGCATTTCAAAATGGAATCCTCATACAAGCCATCAGCTTTTGTCTTTCTGTAGTTAATGAATTTTTAATTTGTCATTAATGAAAATTATTAACATTATCTGATTTTCAATCAAGTTGATATGATTTTCTGATCTAAAATATGTGTCAAATTTCTAGTTGCCATAATATTGGTGTAGCGTGGCTCCTATAAGTTAAATTTAATCATAAGTATTGCATATTATGAACTTCATTTTATTGTACTAGATGACTAACATCAGGGGACAGCAGTAACATAATACACGTTTTTCATTTTATATGGCAATGAAGTTTTAGAATCATGTGCGAATCTTCGTGATGTGTCATTAAAAAAAGCAAGGTTCTAAGTTACCAAATTCGATAAAATATACCCCATTCTTAAACATTTATTTTCCTGTTTTGTGAAAAACAAACATCAAACTTGGGAGAGAATCACCCAGGTATATTTATGGGTTTTCGGTACACTTTCAATAAATATCAATAAGTGGACATTTTGATGTAATTACAGGCTTAGAATGAAAAACTTAACATAGTGTATTATAAGGTTCTGTTCACATACAAATAAACAGAAAACAGTTTAAAAATACATTTTAAAGAGATTGTCTTTCGGTTAGAAATTTTATTTGGAGTTCATCTGAAAAACATATAATATTGACAAACCCTGACAACCCTGTTCTATCTCGCTCCAACACACTCATGTACGTAACAGATAATCAGATGAAAAAGGCAGAAATATTTTATTATGAAATATTATTTGGTGTGGAATATATTTTGAAGCCTTACAATATAACAGTAATTGATCGTAATTAACACCAATGGTAATATATTTTGTTCAATATTCTCTGTTAGCTATTCTGATCAATGTGGAGTCACATTTCTAAAGGATACAACAAATGATTGGAAATTAACGTTCCCGTTTTATCTGTCTACATGCACAGCTTGCATGAAATAATTAATTGACAACAACTTACTAACACTAACAACCAACTATTGAAAGTTGCCTATCACTGTCTTTTCTTTTCCTATTATTTCTCTCTCTCTCTCTTTCTCTCTCTCTCTCTCTCTCTCCTGATCTCTTTCTCTCGGTATCACTATTTTCTCTTCTATATCACATACGATATGCATAAGCCACAAGTGACGGCCTCTAGAATCATTGAAATAGGGAACAAAGGTACGTTCATACATATACACAAAGGGCATTGGACCTCAACGAACCTGATTCAAATTCAGAGCCCGGAAACTCTCTGGCCTTCCGAAAATCAAATCTGTTAATCGTATTACCAGCAATAGGGAGTCAGGAAGGCGTGGACGGTGACGCTTTCGGACAACAAAATTTGATTTCAATTTTTTTTCGTAAAGAAAGAAAAGCGAGAGCAAACTATTAAGAGAAAGGATAAAAAATAAAACAACAGGGAAATGGAAAAGCGGAATACAGCGAACACCTGTTATGTGAATGACAAATTCAGTTTTCCCTTTTGCATCATAAAAGAAGATCTCTCCCTATTAAACAGTGATGCTATCGCACCATACGCACACTTCTGTGACCGTGTATTTTGTATGCGTTTTCATGTACACAGAAAGAGAATAAAGGAGCGAGCTTGTGCGTATATATATATATATATATATAACATCTCTTTCCATTAAATAGACAGATAGGAAGTGTCATGTGATGCGTAAGTAATAAACACTAAGTAACAGTACAGTGTGAATAAGAAAGGTAAATGCCATTCTTTAAAGAGAAAAAAATATGTTGAACGGTTCAATGGCAGACTAATCTATATAACCAATAAGAATGTGATTACTCTTTCTTTATAGTCATTTGAAATGTTACGTACACTTTAGGTCCTATTTGGCGTGTAGCTCCAGGTTCAACTTGAGAACAAACAGTAATACATCAGATTTTAAACAAATGTCACACGACTGCAAGAAATTAGTAATCACATCCTTATTAATCGTGTGGGTTAGTTACTTCTGGCCTGGAGCCAGTGAATTCGTGACAACTACGCTATGTGAGGACGCCCCACGAAACGTCCGTTTATCATAGAGGGCGACACAGTGGCATCCATGAAGTGGACACATGGTCAATGATCTCAGTAGCCAGCAGGCAGCGTGAGACAGCAGAATATGGCTGTCTGAAGAACTCACGATCATTTAGCGTGGTCAGGTGATTGGGTGTTACTTGTGTAAGAAGTCTGTGTGTGAGATGTTCACCCTCCTGAACATCATTAGGTCTACTGTTTCCGATGTTATAGTTTAGTGAAACGTGAAAGGACTTGTACTACCAAACAGCGCGCAGGACGACTGCTTCCTTATTAATATCCAGGGACCGTAAAGTGCTAAAGAGGGTGATTATCAATGATTCATCGCCACCACTACAGAGGAATTCCAAACTGAATCCGGGTCTACTCCAAGTACCATAACTGTTTGGTGCAAGGTGCGGAAACTAGATTTCCCTGACCAAGCAGCTGCCTATAAGCCATACGTCATACATGCAAATGCCAAATGCCTGCTTGCTTGGTGTAAGGAGCGTCAAATCTGTACCATAGAACAGTGAAAACCCGTTGAATGGGGTGGTGAATCATGGTATACAATGTGGTCATTCGATGCTAGTGTGTAGATGTGGCGAACGCAATCTACCAGCCTGTATAGAGCCCACTGCCAAATTCGGTAGTGGTGTAGTTACAACATGGTCATGTTTCTACTGTATGGGGCTTGGCCCCTTGTTAATTTACGTGTCACTGTTACAGTGGATATTTGAAGCACTTTCCTGCTTCCTACTATCTAACAAGTAACACTATTTCAAGTGCAAACTCAGATCTAAAAGAGATATATATATATTTAAAATCAGCATAAAAAACTGGTGAGTAAAATATTAGGTGGCATTGACTAGTGGTTGAAGAGAAATTGGCGGGAAAAGTTTTGAATAGCATTGTTTTCGGTATGCTGCTTATGAATATCTGGTGCTAGTTTACACTCAATACCGCGCACTACGGTGACAGACAGTCAAATGACACTGATAGCTTCACGTCTTAATACTCATAATTACCAGAAACCCACAGTGGTACAAGTGTAGAATTGTGTTGAATCCGTAGAATGGCGCATGAATGCTAACAAGCAAACATACTGACGAGGATATCAAAATATGTGCGCACGCAGTGGCAACCCGAGCACAATAGGTTTGGAATATATTGATGACAAAATAGTCAGATTATTGTCTGTAGAGAGTGATATAACAGTGTTGGAATACCATTATACTTTTAAATTGCTGAAAGAAATATAAAACAAATACATATTAATGGGTAATGCGTGGAAGGCGCTACCTTCTGGAGGCTATATCTTTCATGGCCGCCATCTTGAAGTCTGCCATATTGAATCTCAATTGATTTTCTTAAATTAGAAGAGGGTTGTGTAATATGTCATTCCGGGCATGTCGTTTTACGGGCAATGCGTTTCTGCAGTCAGTTTCACAGTAAATGTAATATTGTCAGAGATGACGCCAGCATGGGCTACTGGCGCAATAGTCTGGAAACGCCTATTTCGCATTGAAATAACGACGGAAATGAAACCCAAATGCATACAAATCCATATCGGTACGCCAATATACTCAGGAACATTTTGTATGTATTTAGTTTTCATTTGCATCGTTATTTCGAGTAGAAATGGGGGCCACAGAGCAGGACAACAGGCAAATATGTGGTGAGCTTCCAAAGTGCTTCAAAATTTCTGATGAAACAGCAGACTTCAACTCTACCGCAAAGGGAAGACGTACGTACAGTTTGAGCATGTATCCCACATACTGCTTCATCTCTAAAACAAAAGCGGAATCTCACTCGTGTTCATCGGAACTTTTTACTAGTACTGGTTTAGATGTCAGAAATCACCTCCTGAAAATAATGTATTTTCTTCTGAATCACGTTAGATATATCCATCATTTAACTTCAGTGAATTTCAAGGTTTCTTCCCCCTAGCTCGCTTCTTCTTGTCCATCGCACCTAAACTGTTGCTATTCTCCAAATCTCATCATGATCTATCAGATGTACCATGTTTGTTTCGGATTTCAGAGACAACATATCGACAGACACACAAGCATTTTTTATGAAATAGCTAGGCGACACTAATAACTGACGTGTTTGGGGACGTTGACATCCGATCAACGGCATGAAGCCAACTTGAAAATAAATAATTTTTGAAATAGATTGTCAACACTGACAACTGGTGTGCTTGGAGACGGGGACACCCACAGTATGATTCTATTGTGTTGTATAATGTTTATAGCAAATGTCGTGCTGATACGTTTAATTAAATGGAAGCAATTGAACAAACTTAATTTTATAGAAAATAGGCTGGCAACACTGACAACTGAAGTGCTTAAAATTGGGATATTCAAGGTATCTTTTCTATACCTTCAATACCATATGTACAAAACCAAGAAGTACACTTTGACAGGACCAAACGACGTTTCAACCAAGATTCCTATTAAGCATGTGCACAAACTAAACATTTTCTGGCCACAACAGATCACCCTCCCTCTCTCTCTCTCTCTCTCTCTCTGTGTGTGTGTGTGTGTGTTTTTAAAAATCATACATTCCAACATGTATGATTTTATTTGTAAGTAAGTCGTACACAATACATTAAACTGGATAGCCTATTAAATGAATAGAAAATAAACAAAATAAATACCAACAAGTGTCGTTATTTCCAAATTCATCAACTTAAGAGTTAATTACCATAATCATCATAGTTACACAATAACAGGTATAATTAGTATTATGTAGCAGCTACATAATTTATTATCCAAGACATCTCTGATCTGTCGGGTAACTACTTCCATCCTCTTCCATTGGAGTGCCTATGCCTTCGATCCCTTGCAGATCATCATCTTCCACTGTCCCTTCTTCAGTCGAGGACTGTAATGTGTTTATACCCGTATCTATTCCTTGCTTGGTACTTTTGTCAGAAGTGTGATATGAGTAACATATTTCCGTACGAACTATCTCTTTATCATCTTTTCTCGACGTTAACCTTGTAAGCTCTAGTATTTTATTCCAACACTGACTAGAAATGTTCTCTAACCACAGCCCTACTTTGTTCCATTTTATCTATATCCATATCTACTTGATTCATATAAATTGTCCCAACTTACTTTGCAGTCTTGATAACAAGTTGTGTTCTTCTTTATCGCCTGTCTGATTACATCAATTCAAATTCTCGGCACAACTGGAATTTTTTACTGACTTTCGTATCGCATCTGTTATTCTATATTTGCCCCGCCAGTTAAACCATAGCTGATCGAACCAATCTCTTGCCGGTATTGGTCGTTTAATATGTTCATCAACTACGACTAACTGTAAGTTTAATACTCTGCTACTCATCTTTACTTGCACTGGAATTGTGCCTAATACACATAACTGCGAATTGTTCTCTTCTTTAATCCGGAACCTGGCTTTCTGCAATGTTCTGTGTCTGAACATTCTGGTGAAAAACTGTTTACTGACCACTGACAACTCAGTACCTGAGTCAGTATTGAAGCTGATATAAATACCTTCACATACCAATCCCTTCAAAATTGGTCTATGTAGGAAACCTGTTTCTTTATTAAAGGATACATTCTTTTGAACTTTTACTAAAAGTCCCTTCGTTCCTTGCTCCATGATTGCGCCAGTTGTAGTGAATCGGTGATTTATATCAAGTACGTGTGCAGGTTAGGTAAGGTTAAATATATTTCCAAGTCGTTATAAACTTAATATTATCAAACTGAGGCTATCAACCTAACCAAATGCAATCTACAACGATTTATCATTAGGAGCTCATTCTATATCAAAGCCTTTATTATGGTACGTGAAATTTCACAGTCGTGATCTTCTAGTCAATAGGTTATTTAAAAAGGAACAAATAACCACTATGCAATTACTGATACAATCGTAGTATTCGGACATATCTGCGATATGAACAAGCCTTAGCAACATGACACTGTCCTGCTACGATGCTTATAAATAAACCATTGCGCATAACAAGAAATCCACTCTTAGATGCTTTTATCATTAATAGACGTTACCAAGTCTACCTCGCATGTGCAATGTAACAGAATCACTTTTTACAAATATTTCAAGGTATCCTTTCATATATATTCAACATCGTATGCCCAAACCCAGGACATACACCTTTGACAGGACCAAACGGTGTTGCAACGAAGAGTCCTATTAGGCATGTGCACAAACTAAACATTTTCTGCCTACAGCAGATACTTGAAAGAATGGGAATATGATATTGATCAATTTGGATTTTTGGTATAACAATGTTAACTCTGAAATATTTAACGAGAAACCATCAAAAATAAAATATGCTAACCTGACATTTGCTATGACGGAATGAATGCTGCACCAAACTTACGTGACTTGGTTTCTACTTCACCAAGAGGGAACATGTCAATTCATAATATTTCAAGGTGAGCAGCTCCTTAATACTCAGAAGGAATACAAGGATAACGCGGAAACCGATTATGGTTAGCCGTTCTAACTGCCTTGGCGTGGTACGATATTTAGGCATTCAAATCTATTCCTGAAACATGAGAAATATCTATGTAATGGAGAAATGACATGTGTTATACCAAACTTGTACATACGCCCTACTTAAATCATGCTGTAATGGAAAGACTGTAAATGTCACCACATTCCAGGTCTGAAATGCATAATTGATGTATCATTCTTCAAGATAGATAAGACAACACGGAAGAGTGAATAAGACAACGGAAAACCATCACAAGATTGCAGGTTCGAATCCGGTCACAGACAAGAGTGAAAGTTTCAACTATAAATAAAGACAAGAAAATAAGACGCGTAATATAATAACTACAGGATATAAACAGCATTATTTTTTTTGTAAAACTACTGTAAAAATATACGTAATATCGTTTATTATTATTATTAATAATAAAAATAATAATAAAATATACGTAATGCCGATGGTGGGAGGGAGGGACTGTGGCTGGACCTACCTGCCTATCGGGCGTGCCCCTTGGCGATAGGGATACCAGTTCCATACAAATCATACATTGAATGGAACTGGTAGTGCTTTTGACATCATAGACAAACAAAAGAATATATTAGAACATCCGTTTCGGTATTGTGGCCACCCCTACTAGTTCACTACATTTTACACACATATACAGGGTGGTAAGCTTACGGACCGACAAACTTCGGGAGGTGATAGTACAGTGAAAAATAAAGAAGAAAGTTCCAAACAACGGGGGAGGGGGGATTCCGAGGCGTTACGGAGCTACAGCCTGCCGAAACCGTGGGAAAATGAACTTCAGAGAGGATTATTACGAAGACGAAAAATCGGAGAGTAGGCGGTTGAGAGTAAATTAGAGGAAGTCACATCCG
>JAGDQP010014258.1:0-30587 GCA_022664845.1 Lepisma saccharinum | reverse complement strand
ATTGCGTTCTTTCTACTAACCAGTCGAACGTGACTCTGTATTAACTAATACCATCCGTCCATCCTTTGCATGCTGTTACGCTTTAATCATACATCTGATTCTTTTCCAGGCTGGCTTCAATGCAAGACTGCTGTGACATCACGGACGCCTGATAGCACTGACCACTCGATCAACGAGGACATCTTTTTTACTACACTGCATCTGTTGAGATGCGTACTCACCACCATCCGACTAGATACTTCTAGTACCTCTCATTACTAATAAATAAGCCAAACGCTCGTTGACTGTCTTTAATTATCACCCCTGTCTGATATGCAACCTCGCATTTTTAAAAAAAATGATCATAACATTAATTCTCGTTGAGATATCGATGTACCGGCAATGAATTATTGTTACCTGTTGGCAACTCATCCCATTTGTGGTCCTTTCGACCCATCTTTACTTGGAAGACTTTCTGGGAATCCCCTACTTCCTTTGGGGAATCCCTTGCGACCTGCTTGTAGAATTTTCGAATGTGCATTTTTGGATAGCCCGGGTGTGACTTCCTCTAATTTACACTCAACCGCCTACTCTCCGATTTTTCGTCTTCGCAATAATTCTCTCTGAAGTTCATTTTCCCACGGTTTCGGCAGGCTGTAGCTCCGTAACGCCTCGGAATTTCCCCCCAGTTGTCTGGGACTTTTTTCTTTAATTTTCACTGTACTATCACCTCCCGAAGTTTGTCGGTCCGTAACCTTACCACCCTGTATATGCAAAGTAATCCCCATAAAACCCTAAATACCTTCCTTGCGAATATCTCTAAAAAATGTTGTCACAATAATGTGACTAACAACAGCTCTGGTGGAATTGATAGTTTTTACGCATTTTCTACACCTAGAAATCCGTACAAATATTGTTATATTTCAAGCTCTCGTCGTTTCAGAAAATGGAGGGGGGGAAGCACAACGACCGTTTTTTTGCTCAGTAATGCTGTGTGTGCTGTCTCTAGTGACACCCATTACAATCCGATTTTTAACAGTCACGATGGTCATTCAGAGCTTCCAAGATAGCTGTTTTTCATTAAAGTTTAGTTTCCATTGATTATTTTAGTCATTCTAGCTCAGACATGCATACAATCATCAACTTGTGCCCTATCACTCACTATATACCTCTGCTAACTTGTAACGAAAACAGTACGTGTACACTTATTGGTTACCAGCCTGTACCCTGGTGAAGTTTTGTGCAGCAGGTGGCTCTTTGCGTTTTCTTCAATTTTTAACCCACTTTTTTCGAAAAAAGTAAGAGGTTCAGCCCCAAATAAACATCGTGTTCGGAACCTATGAAGAAAAGTGTCCTACAGAGGGTCGTTCTGGGGCTTCTGGAACCTTTTATGGCTGCACTGGATGAAGTTAAATTAGCACTTTTGTCAGTTTGCTGACCTAGCTTGAATAACGGGGTATTTTCTAGGGGTCATTCCTCGCTTGTTATAGGCGATACTGAGCTCAAACTCTGTATGTGCTCATTTGAGCCCAAGATAAACCTTTGTTGAAATTTCATCAAAATCCGAGAAGGTGAGGTGGGGCCGATCTGAAAAATCTTGTTAGTTGGCGTGATGTGACCCAAATATTATTATGATGCTTTAAAACATTAAATCTAAATATTTTTATTTACAAAAATCCAAATTTAAATTTAAAAAATATATATAAAGTATCTTTTTATTTCTGATTTTTGTTTTAACTTAAAAACGGATATAGCGTATTAATTGCATTGTTATAAACAATAGAAATACTGTTTTTATTTATTAGTTTGCAACACAATGACTTCCAGTTAATAAAAATGTGATAACTTTTGAAACGGGTCCAGTATCTGTTCATGTGTGAAAAATCATTGCAGTCTGTTAAGCCGTTTTGGCGTTATGATAACACAAACATACTTTCAGTCATTTTTGTATATAGAGAGATGAATGGTGATTAAAGATCCTGTATATTTACTCCAATGTGTTTTAAATAAAAAAATCATTGCCACAAGTAGACATGTTTGATAAGTTTAATATAATAGATATTTAATAGAATGAGTTTAAAATCAAAAGTACACGGTTACAGGTAGACACGTTTAATAATGTTAAAGAAAAACTTAAAAGTAAATGCGATTTTTATGATTGTTTTACAGCAACGAGAGCATCTATATAGCAGGGGTGAATCTGGTTAAATTTTGCCTCAAATGGTGCCCTACTCAAAGTCTGTTTCTGTATTTCCTTCTCCAATAAACCAAATTTGTATGGGCACGTTCACACAAATATGTTTTAATAAACCCCATCAATTGTCTTAATTCTAGTTTTGATATTTCTGGGTATTCTCCCCCTATATTAATCCAGAATGGGATTAAACTGGTTTCTTTGAAAACAGTTTGTAAAGATGAATCACGTAACTTAATAAGTCTTGAGCTGATGCCAATTTTATTATTCTATATGATGCTCTTCAGAGGAATTTCTGATCTATTGGCTTCCTTTGTCAATTTTAGAAAAGTAGCTGCTAAAACAATTTAGAAGACCAGCATATAGAAACAATATCGCCCCGATACTGGCCCAATACCCATAAAGATTGTCCAGTATTGGGCTGATATTGGCCCAATACCCATAAAGATTGTCCAGTATTGGGCTGATATTGGCCCAATACCCATAAAGATTGTCCAGGATTGGGCTGATATTGGCCCAATATCCTGTGCTGTTAGAGAAGGGTCATTAGTAATTATTCGCTATAACACAAAAATCTTGCCTAGTTATAACATGCTCTTTATTTTTTTTTCGTAAACTAGTCCCATGAGTTCGTTATAGTTTTACATTACACAAAATTTTTAATATATTTTTGTTGACCTGAACAGTCGTTCCGCGACCCATCAAAACATAGTCTCGGCCCACAGTTTTGGAACCGCTGTTCTATTATGTTGAATAATGTATATGCCAAGTTTGGCGCAGCTGAGTCTAACTGAATGGAAGCAATTTGAACAATTGTTTTAATAAGTTGGCAACACTGAACTACTGCACAAATCAACAGACTTCCGGCGGCTCTAATCTAGTCTAGCCAAGCTCTTTCTAATGCCACCTTAAGCATCTCTATACACCTTGTGTTTCTAGAGATTTAATTTCTAGACTCGTTAGGACAGTCACGTACGGACACCATAAGCAAGCGTCTCTTTTGCTATAGCTTCGCTATCAAGGGACAGAAAAGGATGTGCTATCGTCATCAGGCATATTGTATTGAGTGCCAGATTTGCAAAAGTATTTAAGCTTTTAAATTCTCAAACCATGAAAAAATTATGAATAACTAGAGAACGTCTCGGTTGAAATTCACAAATGTATCAACATTAAAATTTAATAACTAAACAATAGAAAGCTACATTAATAAAGCTCTTCGTCTAATACTTTAAATAAAGGAAAGTGAACACAACATACAGCGCATGTCTTTAAGAAATACGATTTCAAATACTGAGATGATCGATGAGAAATGAATAGGAAATGTATTAATTTTATATCATAAATTTAAGAGCATAGATTCAAAAAGAAAGTAAGAAAGATCGTTAGATTGATTCCTTGCTAACAGCTCCTGACATCTGGCGTTTAAGTAAGGAGAGTCAGTTGGTCGGGAAGTTGCCTTCTGTCAAAAAGAAAGCAGAATGAAGAAGCATTATAGAAGGAAAAAGTCCAAGAGAAAGAGAGAGAAGCATGAAGGGTTGTAAGAAAGAGCAGTTTCTAGAGTAACTTCTCATTTGCTGCAAGAAGAACCTAACCTCCATATTAGACTTCCGTCAAAGACTTCCTTCAGTTCACAGAAGTTGCTTCTTATTTTATTTGGATCTTTTTTCCTTTTCGTCTTCATTCCAAGAGTTTTGCGAGTTCCAGGCTCCTGTCTACTGCTTCCAGCTGCATGATGGATTGCCTAATCATGCATGGAGCGGAAGTTCAGTGGGTATGCCAACCATTGACTCTCACACGATTATTTTTCCCTTTTCCAGGCTTTCTTGTAGAAGAGAAGGCCGTCCGTTCTCTTCAGCTTCATTTTTGTATGACCACACACATACAAATGTACAATAGATGGTAGCAGCGACTTGTATCGGTTTTCTAAAGATTCAAGCACTGAGTTTCTTACACATTGTGTTCATTCTGTATTTCCATGTAGTTATACGAGTACTCTGGGATTGATGAAGAGCCTAATGAGCACTGTATGTAGCAATCAAGAAGGAAGAACATATTCCCAAAGTCTTACCTGAACTTTCACCCAAATAAAGGAAGTCTAATGTTAGGATTTCAAATTAAGATATCTCAATAGAGGGAAACTGTCATTTTCACAATATTAAAATAATATACAAACAACGACCATTGCAATTGTGAAATTTTGTTTATGATTATGAACATTAATTGAGCAAACTAAAATAAATTCAATTTTTTAGGGTTTTATATGTGTGCACTTTCGTATTACATTAAAATTTTAATTATTAATATAAAGCTTTCCATATACATTGTTCAGTGCAGAAACTTTGATTAGTACAGCTCGTTGTAGTATTAACGTATTCCTATACCAACAAGTATGTACAAATCGCCAATTTATTATTATTTAGTTATCAAGATCACCTGCGAATTAGTTATATGGTTTCAAATTTTCAATATCAACTCGAATCGGCGATTTAAAATTACTATATGTAGCTATTCCCTTCTCTAAACATTTACTTCTAAAGCGCATTAAATATTTTAAAAAATGAAGGAAAAAAATCATCTCTGATGATTTGTATAGAACAAGTAAGCAGACAGTGACAAATCGATAACGTTTTCAGCAGTTTTGATATGTTTGTGCGGGAACTATTAATCATTCGACGTTGCCTATATTTCTCCACCCACTCCAAAACCGAATATGATTTTACGGGATATTACTACAGACGAATCCCCGCTCACATATACACACACAAATAGAAGAAGAAGAAGGAGGAGAGAGAGAGAGAGAGAGAGAGAGAGAGAGAGAGAGAGAGAGTAAGAGAGATGACGACCAGCCTAGAAAATTTGTTTCAAATATGAGCCAAAAATGAAGAGAGTTATAAAACATCATTCCTAGTGGTTGCCTATAGATCGTTTGGTGCTCCAATGAAGGCAAATATACATGGTTACATAATCTACCATAGCGACGTAAAGAGCCGTGACGGCTGTAGTTGGCTAATTTATACTGAGAGAAAATTGCGAGCTGTTATTAATTGCCTCTTGATGCTCGCTGCTGGCGAATTCGGCACGTATTCAAATTGTCGATAATCCAGAAAGGGGTTATTACTAATCGGAAACTCTTGTTACCCCTCTCGTGCTTGCTCAAGTGTAAGCGCATATTAATGAGCCGGATTTCATTGCACATGAGATCGTAGTTCAAGTTGCTTGTGGTTTACCAGCAATAATTACGGTTATAATAGTGCTTATGGGAGGAATTGGAGTGTTTCTAATTAATGGAAATTACACCAAGAAATAGCAGCTTGATTATATTGTATAACAGAAATCGGTATAAGATATTAATTTTCTTAAATTACCTTTTTAGTGTTACAATCTTTAAGGTGCCAACAAACTGCCTCGCTCGCGTATATGTTTGCGCTTTAATAATTTCATTAATGCAATACATTTTTTCTTGCTAAAAGTTCCAGTTCAAGGTGACTATCCAAACGGAAAGTATACGGTGTATATCTTGGAAGTAAGTCAGCATTTTAGGTCTTTATTAACATAGGACAAGTGTTGCGGTAAAACAGAACAGTATTATTAATTGTGGTGATATTTGAAAACTCTATAGTACATTATAGTAGCATATAAATTAATAACCTTTGGAAGTATACTATCTTAACATAGTCGACTTCTACCTTCAATACTAATAAAGGATTCTCATAACTCAAATAAGGGGTAGTATTTTTAGTCCCCCCATTCATAAGTATTATTGAATTGAAAAATGCTTTATTAGAGCGGGTGAGGTTCAGTCGGAGACTCCTCTACCACCCAACTCTTTTCAAGAAGAACACAAAATTACAAATACAACACACCAACATTTGACAAAATACAAGAGAAATAAGTGAGTTACAAACAAAGAAAAAATTAAAGAGATACAAAATCAGTAACATAATGTGAATTAAACAAAAATAAAACACACACACCTATGCATACATACATACACACAAGAAATACCATTACAAATTACAAACAAAGATTTTGCTAATGAGGAATAAAGGAAATAATCAAAGTAATTTCGTATTTGACATGTAGATAGTGAATTTATCGTGTGTACTGGAAGTTAACTACTGATCTTTAAGTAGGAAAAATTTTAGCGAAATTTTAAATGATTGAAATATTTCAATATCTCGCACATGTATGGCCAACGTGTTGCATGCCTTTGCCGCCGGTACTGCGAACTCCTGAATCTGAGCTTGTGGCGTGGTACATCAAGCCTTCACATCTGCGCGTTATATATTAATGAATATGGAACCTACTTGTGAATTTTCAGTATAGGTAACGTGGAGATTTTATTTTGAGAACCTTATAGATCAAGCAACACGTTATAGTGTAAAATAATTTTAAAACTAGGCAATTAGTTTAATTCAAACTTTAAGGTCGAAATATCTGGCTGATCGATATTACTTATAAAAAAGAAGAAGTAAAAAAAACTTTTGATTTAAAGAAATGGAAAAATGTTCTTGAACCAAGTTATTGTTGTATAGTGGAGTTGGGATCGAATCTTTGGAGAATGGTTGCGATGATATGTTATTTGAATAATTACTTAATAACTCAAAGCTTGAACTTCAGAAGAATGTTGATATTGAATGGCGAACGAAACTAAGAATTATATTTCATTAATCGGATTGTTCGGTTTCCTTGAGGAGAAGTCAAACAAGTAGCAATGTTAACAAATGTCTTTGGAATTATTGCTTGTGATGTGTTATCTGTTTTGTAAATTACAATTGATATGTATTATGAACTTATGTCAGATGATCTTCATATAATATGAACATCTTGAAAGCTTCTGGCAATAAAATTCATGTTTTCTAAGGTGAATAAAGTATATTTTGTTTTCTTAATTGGATTTGGTTCTACCTTTAGCTCACATCACATTGGAGTTAGTCTTATGTATAATAGTTTGGTCATCTCATATTTACATTTTTATGGATCGAACAAAATTCTAAATCTAACAACTGTTAGCGACGTGTAGAAACGAATCCAGTATTTACAAATATCAATCAATGATGGCAAAATCTAAAATGCTCTTTTATCAATTTGATGATAATAGAGAGATTATAGATACATTTTTAGAACATTTTAAAGTTCACTGTAATCTTCAGGAAATGCATTTGATATTACTGACATAATTATCTCCCGAACTATATGCTAAAATTAAGGAGAAAATTTATCCCTGGGATATCTTCCAGATATCTTCCAATGAATTAGAGAATATTCTTTTAAAGATGTACAATAAGCAAAACAAATATTACTACTAAGCGTTATGCTTTCCACCGACTTACGCAAAACTGTAACAACCTGTAAAGCATTACATAGAACAACTACGTAAACAAGCTACGAAACGTAAGTTCAGTTCATTTGAACCAGAGGGTTGTAAAGACCAGCTGGTACTTGGTGTTCTCGATAGTTCTCTTAGAAAACCTTTGCTGCAAGAGGACAACTTAACATTTGAAAAGGCCTCCTACCTCTCTTTGAAATTCGAGACAATAGAAGATCAGAGTAAGATGCTTAGGGGGGGCGTTACAGTCTTTGGATTAGAGTCAATGGACCTTCCTGTGACAGAGCAAATGAAACAAAATCAAACTAATCGTAATAAACAGCCTCAAGCTTTATCAAAAATACTTTGTAAATCATATGGGTACATTCACCCCATAAATAGATGTCCTACGTATGACACAACATGTAACTACTGCAATACGAAAAATAATTTCCTTACGCGATGTTTAAAAAAATGAAGGTAATACAAAAATACATACTATGAGTTTAACTTTGCAGCAGTCATCTAATCCAGATACTACAGATCAACTAGAAATTGGTAGTGGAGTGGATGATATATGGATTAACAATGCAACAGGGAATATAGTAGATAATAATAATGATTTATTAATATTAAAGCTCGGTATTAATAACAGATTTGTTGAAAGTTTAGCATATTCAGGTGCTGCATATAATCGAATGAAGAGTCACTGTAAAAAGGTTACAGTTATTTACTGAAGTATTACCAAACGATGTGTAGTTGAAAACTATTTCCGGATCTAAGTTACCAATTGTTGGTAGGGTAGTTACTGCGTGTGTAACAAGAATATTCAACATCAATTATCCTTTTATGTAACGAAGTATGACTTACCTCATTCTATTATTGGTCGAAATATATTGGGTACATTGAACCCAGGTTGGAAAAGAAGAATGCTGCAAGTGATAGTTGAGGTGTAAACTGCATCTAATAACACTTCAGTGTTAACCAAATGTGAGAATCAAGACACACAATGTACTTTGACTGATCAAAATACTGTATTAAATATGACCTTACTTAAGATTCAAAGTCAAATATCATCTTTGACACAAAAAAATGTATAATGATGGTATCGAAGTTAACTAACTTAAACTTAGAATAAAAATCGATAACCGATATGTATAACCATTCATTTAAAGCATTGTCCCTTGAAACCCAAACTGCACAGATAGTTTAGTGGAAAAAGACAATTTTACGAACATGACAACGGATTTGTGCTATATTGATAGTTAATTAAAAAACAAACATGGAGAAAATTAAAAAGAAAAAAATACATGAAGAAAGAAGTGGATCTAGAGAAGTAACAGAGAGTAAAGAGAATATAGATGATTCAAAAGAGACAACGGTCGGTAAAAAGGATGATACGAATGATTTTAGGCAGTATTATTATTGAAGAAAAAGAGCCTGACGTAAAAAGTAAGCCAATTCAGACTAGGGAAGATTATCAAGATGATGAAATCGAATTGTAGATACCTCAATACCATGGTGATGAAGAAAAAATGAGACGAAACGAGCATGGTATGCTTTCTACGCCATGTATTTCATGTAAGGTAAAAGAGTGCTTTTTTATCTATGAAGCCATTTTTGAACTAATTTAGCTGAACGGAACAAAAAAAAAATAGATGGTACAAATCTTGAAGATGATATTGATTTTCACGTGAAGGAACTGATATAGTTTAACGATATTGAAATCATGAACATTTTTATATTTTTCTAATTAGTTTGTTGAGACAGATTTTCACTCAAAGAAAAAAAGGAGTGAATTGTTATAGTGTAAAATAATGTAAAACTTTAGTTTAATTCAAACTTTAAGATCGAGATATTTGGACTGTTCGATATTACCAAGAAGAAGAAATCAAAACTTTTTGATTTTAAAAAAATGGAAAAAATGTTCTTGAACATAGTTATTATTGTATAGTGGATTTGGGATCGAATCTTTGGAAAATTTATTTTTTGATGGTATTTCATTTGAATAATTAATTAATAACTCAAAGCTTGAACTTCAGAAGAATGTTGATATTGAATGGCGAACGAAACTAAGAATAATGTTTCATAATGAATTTGTCTCGTAATGAATCGGATTGTTAGGTTTGCTTGAGGGGAAGTCAAACAGGTAACAATGTCAACAAACGTCTTTGGAATTATTGCTGTGATGTGTGATCTGTTTTGTAAATACAATTGATATGTATTATGAACTTATGTGAAATGATCTTCATATAATATGAACATCTTGAAAGCTTCTGTCAACAAGATTCGTGTTTTCTCAGATGAATAAAGTACGTTTTATTTTCTTAATTAGATTTGGTTCTAGCTTTAGCTCACGGTACATTGAAGTTGAGCTTAGCTACAATATTTTGGCCATCTTATAACTACATTATTCTAGACCAAACAGAATTCTGATTCTAACACAACAGTAATGCAGATAGCGGTACCGAGATATTGTAAAGAAATTATTATTATTCATCATTGGTAAGTTGTGCTGACTTTTACGTAATCCAAAAGCGAAACGAATGCAAGAGTTAAGTGCCTTTTGGATAGTCATACGTCTACGAGTAGAAAAATATGTTCCATACACAAGACCATAATAATAAAATATTGGTAGAATAAGCATGTTCGCAGGGTATAACTTAATATGCTGCTATAAGAAATTAAACTATCAGCTACAGTGGAAAATAGTCCACTTCAACGGGTGAAGACGTGTGTGGTGTCATTTTACTCCATTCTTTGTCCAAATTACGAAAATGGCAGTCCGGACATCAATTTTGGCATCGTTTGTAGTTTTTGATGGGAAAATTTGGTTTCTGTGGTTGGTTCTGTTCACACCAGCCTTCTGGATTCTCTCTTTATATAAGTAATAAAAGTTTTCACTTTTTTAGTTATATAATTGTACCAGCGTTCTGGGATTCTGGTTTTGTTCTAGCGGTTTACCTATATTCCCGGTTAACTCTGCTTGTTTGTCCTATAAGGCTTTTCGTGCTCTTGTGTTTGACCAGAGACTCATATGTGTGTATCGACTCCTCTCAGGGTCTGAGGTTTTAATTTTTCGACAAGCACTATTCTTTTTTATTTCAGGTATTCCAGTTTGAGTGGATCACGATCTCAGCCGTTTGTTGGTAGTGACTGTAGTTATTATTTGAGTATTCTAAGTTTGTCCTTATGCAGTGACAATTTGTGCTAGTGGTCAGCCAGCCACTGACTGGCCACTGATTGTTCTGACTGGGTTCTTGGCTACTTGATCTGCGGTATATTCTGTTGGATACATCTCTTTCTATTCTCGTTTTGTCTGCTTGGTTGGTCTTCCCCTTGGGAAGTTTTCCTAGTTTCTGGAAATCATTACTTCCGTAACCAAGCTTCACTGTAAGTTTCCGGTTCATGTGGTCTCTAAGACATAGTTATTACTGCTAAAAACAGCTTATTTTTGTCTTTAATTACACTTTCCTCGTTCATGTAATTTATTTGTGTTGTGAATTGTATTGGCAAGTCCCCATATGCTTTTACAAGTTGGTATTCTGCATTCGTATCTCAGAGTAGGTCCAAATGTAGGTACTGGCGTAGGATATAGGCACGGATTGTTCCAGTAGCTGTGCCTCTTTTATGCAATAATTTATTTCCACCATATCTAATGCAGTGTTTACATTTGAACCACCTGCTCCGTGTGTAGTGTAGGAGGTAGAGGGTTTAATATTTCACATTTGGAGTGGATGTTCACTTTTGCACCATTTTTGCTGAGACACAACATTTTCAGTGGTGCGTTCAAGCCTCTTTGGTTCGCCAATTTTTTCTAGGTAGGAGATTTAAGTAGCCATATATGTTGTGTATCGTCTTTTGTTTTCAGTTATTTTTTTTGCAAATAGTTGCTTTCAGTCACAAGACTCTCACATAATAGTGGCATAATACATTAGGCATTTGGAATGATTTGCGTTAGCGTTATCTTTCTTTTAGACAGTCACAATTTAGTAGGGACCTTGGACCTCTTCTTTGTTGTAGTAAGCAAGGGCCTGAAGTGACTAGTAACTGAAGAGGGATGGTAGTTGACAAAGTGATGATTCACATAATTTGATCGTTCCGGACCGTAGGGAGAAAAGAAAGAGTATTTTTATTGCACAAACCAAGTTAGCGAATTATTTTCCAGGTATCTTATATACTTTTATGTTGTTGTGCCTGAAACGAGCCACAGTTGTTGTGAAATTACGCCATCCCTTATATTCATCCCAATCCTATAGGGCTCTGGTACGTTTGAACTTTTGTAGGCACGATCACAGAGTTTCATTAGTAGCTTTGTATTACTTGAAATGTACGGTAATTTGCAGTTAGTGATTCTCGTTGTTTTAATTGGAGCATGTACATAAAAAAGGTTCCTTAGAGTTTTACGAAAAAAAAGTTTAATTTATCGTTAATTCGATATCGCCCCAATTTGTGTTTTCGTCATCGCGGTATAATAATTAGCCCAGGAAACAAAATGTCCGGAATAAATAGCAGAAAGCTGAATTTTGGTCAGTTGTTACATAACTAATAGAAGTGCATTTTCCCAAATGTGTTCCTCCTTCTACTTCTCCCAATCCCCCCCCCCCCCGAAATACAAATTTATAGACTTTCAGAAATTGTATTATATCTCCGTAACCAATAGACATAGCGATATAATTCTTTTTTTTATAATTCCTAGATGACTAACTAACTAACTAACTAACTAACTCTATGGCTTATGGAACTCGCAAGTTCATCGCCGCAGTAACAAACGTTCGCCATTGGATTCTATCCTGGGCAGTATCAAGCCAGTTTTCATCACGAACACCTACTTCTCGAAGATCTCTTCTAATATTGTCCTCCCAACGACGTCTCGATCTTCCCAATGGCCTCTTTCCATCGGGCCTTCCAACCAGGATAGAATATAATCTTCGTTTTTTCCCCATCCGAGCTACATGCCCTGCCCACCTTAGTCGTCTCGATTTCATTATTTTTACAAAATCTGGTGAACCGTGGAGTTCTTTATTATGCAGTCTCCTCCACTCTCCAGTCATCTCGTCCCGTTTCGGCCCATATATCTTTCTCAAAACCTTATTTTCAAATACACGTAATTTATGTTCATCTGCTAGGGTCGTACTCCAACTTTCGCAACCGTAAAGTATTACCGGTAGAATAACCGTTCTGTATATTTTTAATTTCAATTTCCTTGATATTAATCGCGATGTTAGAAGTTTTTGGACTGAATAGAAACATGCGTTCCCCGATACTAAGCGACTTTTTATTTCTTCCGTGACCTCATTTCTGCTTGTTACGTATGCTCCCAAGTATTTAAATTTGTTTACTTTCTCTATTACCTCATCCCTAATTCTTATGTTTTTAATTCCTTCATTCCCTGTGCTTCGGCTTGTTATCATGTATTTTGTTTTATCTATGTTTACCTGTAGACCTATCTCATCGCACGCTTCTGCTAAGACATCGGTGTTGCTTTGTAGTGTATCTATATCGTCCCCTATTAAATCTACATCATCCGCGTATACAAACAGTTGATTTAAACCGTTCAATGATAGTCCCTTTTTGTCCCCCTTAATTTTTAAAATCGCATATTCTAACGCGAAGTTAAACAGTAGTGGTGACAAGGCATCGCCTTGTTTCAATCCGTTGCGAATCTTGAAACTATCTGACATATAGTAGCAGAGTACCTATCCGTACTCTGCTTATGGGGTCGCTGAGACACATCTTCACTAGTTGCACCAATTTTTCCGGAATTCCAAATCGTATCAGGATACTGTATAACTTGTCCCTTTTGATAGAATCATATGCTTTCTTAAAATCAATGAATAGCTGATGAACCGTCCCATTGTATTCCCATTTCTTCTCCAAAATTTGTCTCAAAGCAAAAATCTGGTCCAACGTGGATCTATTTCTTCTAAATCCACATTGGTGATCTCCAATTATTTCATCTACGTATACATTTAGGCGTGTTAACAGAATATTACTTAATACCTTGTAACAGGTTGGAAGTAACGAGATTCCGCGGTAATTATTGCATTCCGACTTATCGCCTTTTTTGTAAATCGGAACAATTATTGATGTTTTCCATTCCTTTGGGAGCTCCTCCTTTCTCCATATAGCACTTATCAATTTATGTAGTTCCTTGATTAGTGCCGTTCCTCCTGTTTTAATTAATTCGGCTGGAATATTGTCTATTCCTGGTGATTTGAAATTTTTGCATTTCTTAACCGACATTTCGATTTCGATCTCGCTAGGTTCGAGAATCCACGGTTCTGCGGTATGAATTTCAAATTCCTCTGTTTGTTCCCCGCTGTGTACATTAAGAAGTTTGTCGAAATAACTTTTCCACACATCGACAATTTTAGTCGGATCCGCCTGAAGATATCCACGTTCATTTCTAATCATTCCTAACCTCGGCTGGTAACCTTTTCTTAACGAGTTTACCCCTTTGTATAGATCTCGTATGTTATTTGGCTTGCCGTTTTCCTCAATCTCCTGAATCTTCTGCGTGAGATATTCTCGCTTTTTGTTTCTGAACCCGAGTGTGGCGTTTCGTTTCGCGTTACTGTAGTGGTTGGTATTTGCTTCGCTTTTATTACTTAGCCTTGCTTGTTTTCGTTCCTCGTGAAGTTTAATGCATTCTTCATCAAACCAAGGTTTGTTTTTCTGTTGTTTCTTTTCACCTACGCGTTCCTTCGCTGCGCTCTTAATTGTTTCACGAATTGCCTCCCACATCTTACTTACATCAATTTCATTATTATCATCATTATTATTACTCGAGTCGGCTAGGATTTCGAACCTATTTGAGAGTTCGAGTTGGTAATCTGCTCTTATGCTCGGATTATTTAATAGTTTCACTTCGAATTTCAGTTGTTTTGATCCCTTGCTTTCTCTGTTCGCGATGCATAACTTTTCCCTTACTTTTGTGATCACTAATTGATGGTCGGTGTCACCTTCCGCTCCTCTGTACGACCTAACGTCCATTATGTTGGTGTGTCTTCGTCTGTCTACTAATACGTGATCGATCTGGTTGAGAGTTTTGCCGTCCGGAGATACCCATGTGTATTTGTGTATGTCTTTGTGTTCAAAGTACGTGCTCTTTACCAGCAAGTTTTTCGAAATCGCGAAAGTTATCAGTCTTTCTCCATTGTTGTTGGTCTTTTCGTGAAGACTGTATTTGCCTATAGTAGGTCTATATTTTTCTTCCCTCCCTACCTTTGCATTGAAATCACCCAACACAATTTTCGAATTATACTTCGGTAATCGGTCAAACAACCTTTCTTGACGGGCTACAAAAATTGTTATCTTGCGTGTTGCGATATTGCAAGTAGTTTTGCCGTAATTTAGATCCAAAGCACAAAATAAGGATATTTTGTTTTCAATATTTACACTTTTTACGATGTAGCTTGTTTCAAACTCATAATATCAAAAACCTGTTCGAAATAAAAAGTTGTTGCCTGTTTCACAAGCTTTAAAATGATGTATATATCAATATGGTTGAACAATTACTGTGTTAGCTATTGAGGTAGCAATGACGCGCAACAGCGAGCGAACAATGCCTTTCCTTCTATGTTTGCCCTATCCAGATTAGACAGTTGTGAGCTGTCGGTGATTATGACCATGTTTCTGCTGTGTAGCGGCAAGTAAAATAGATCATGAACTGGTAGTATTTCTTGACGGTCCTTTCATGATATATATTACAAACCCAGATAGCACGCTAGCTTGCAACAAGGCTGTGTCACGTCAAAATTGCTATGTGGGTAGTGAAACAAAGAGAAAGAATGTAGGTATATCAATTGTAAGTTATTTCTATACTCAGTAGGAGAAAATGGAACCTCATAGAATTTATTATGTTATGTGGAAATTACATTTTAGTTGGGAATGTGGTATTTTCAATTGAATGTTATAGGTTATATATATATATATATATATATATATATATATATATATATATATATTTTGTCAGAGCGTAGTAATCCGTTATCATTTTAAAGAAACCTTTTCAGCAAATTGTGAAAATTTACGTAGCGGAATTAATGCATTAAACTTAACAAATTACTTATTTATTAGAAATACAATAAAAGAAGAATGGTTGATTTTGATTTATTGTGCTCTTAGAGGGAAATATCTTGAAAGATAAATTGTAATCGTGAAAAGAGAATTACGGACATTATTGAGGATAGTGTGAAATGAATAGATGCACTACATGAAAAGTTGAAAGTGGGGAGAAGGTACTATTCGGGTTCACAGCGCATGCATGCAGAACTATAACCCATCTCATCTTTCAACATCTTCAGCTTTTTTAAGGACCTCAGAAGCAACGTTCGATTTAAAAAGAAATGGTTTTGTTTGTGGAACATAATTTACTATTAGAACTACATGAGAGCACAAGAATGTTTTCACATTTTTGTTGCTTTTGAAATGAGAGAAAATCTTATGTGACTTACGAATTGATGAGCGGGGGAAAAGGGCAAGGGCTAGGCTTCTTATTGTGAATATTCATGTGGTACCAGAAGTACAGTGACATGGAAACGGTTCCAGAGATTTTTTAAGAATTAAACCAATTGGAGAACTTGTGGCTTGACTAAAATAGAAACAGAGGAATTTATTTTGTATGCTATGTGAGTACATATAAGACAGTGACGAATGTCAGTACACTTTGAATGAATTAGAATATATTTTTACACTTTTATCTAGTCAGGAGGATGGCTTTAATATACAAACATCTTTAAGGACATTTTAAGGATCTGATAATTGTTTCAAACGTTTCTGGAATGAAAAATGGGCACGGTACATAAAATCATGTATCAGTGATATAACGACATGAAAACTGCCCCTCCTACTGGACGGTTAAGGATAGTATTAGATGTAGCCGACATCATACGAGAAGACAAACAGAGGATGGCTTATGACTGAAATATATACCCAGATTTCATTGATAGTAAGTCTGACGGGCAAAAACTCATTGTAGGTCTTTATAGAGAGCATAAAGTAACGACAAAGAAGAATGCTTCTGAATCACAGAAAGTTAACATGAAGTGCATTTTGATAAACCATGCTATAATGGCAACTGAAAGACCAAGATTATTCCTGTCACCCATGCAAACAAGTTTAGTATTAATCCTTCACCGATTATATGGACCAAAATATCTATTCAATCTATTACCGTCCATTGGAGTCTGCCCATCATACCATGAAACTTATGTTTACATGACCTCTCTCATCAATGCAGTACTATCAAATATTAATAGTGAAAGGTTTCATCAGCATGTGTTTGACAACTCAGATATTCGCCCGCTGCAGAATTTAAATACAGTCCATGTTATGAAAGGGATCAAATGTGTTACACCTAGTACCAGTATTAACATTCGGGTAAAGGTTCAACGAATTCAGAGTGGTTTTCTTGAAGGTATCAGTCTGTGTTAGTGCCCAAAGAAAAGTGCTAAAAGTGGCCTTAATAACGTGCTTGAGGATTTCAATGAACTTAAAAGTGTCGGTACTCTCAAGAAGCAACTCACTATATAAATATTTACCCCTTTAATTTGATGCAGCTTGTAGAATTAAAAGAGCAACATTGATGGAATGGCTTCATGAACAATCTTATTAGTAACTATGAAAAGAGTGAATCGATGTGCATAATACCACTATAATTTATAAATGTGGATCCTAGTACTATTTTCACGCCATTGTGTTTGACAGCAGATCAAAGTAGGAAATTCAGCTAGTCATCATCATCACATTTGATCCACCTATGTTTAATTGAATTGGATTGAATTACGACCTTCAGGCATCTATAGCTCCGACCGGAATAGGGTAGGAGGAAGGATGGACTGTGAACCCGAATAGTTCTTTCTCCTTCCAACTTTTCATGCAGTCCATCGTTTCATTTCAAATTTTCCACAATAAGTTTTGTAATTCTCTTTTCACGATTACAGTTTTTATTTCAAGTTATATCCCACTAAGAACACACAATTAATCAAAACAAACCATTATTATTTTATTGTATTTCTAATAAATAAGTAATTTGTGAAGTTGAATGCATTCATTCCGCTACGTAAATTTTCACAAGATCCTGACGGTTTCTTTACAACGGTAATCGATTACTGCGCTCTATTAGAATATAATAAATATAACCTACAGCATTCAGTTGACATTATATCATCACAGGTAAGTTATAATAAAAATTAAAATTACAACTAAATTTAATTTCCAGCTAATACAAATATGACTAACCTTATCGCAATAGATTCTCTGAAGATTTATTTGCCTGTCATAAACAAAGAAATAGCTTAAAATTCAAAGTATCTTCTTTTATTTTTCTACCCTCATAACAATTTCGACCTGACTCAAAAGTTAATCAAGCTTACTTTGACAAGTGGAATGATGATGCACGTTTAGCAATTTAAGCCAAAAGGTTTAAACAATATTGCATCAAGCACTCTAGTTTACAGAAATCAAGATTGAGGTATCCTTACCAGGACAAGAAAGGAAAATAAATTGTACTTCTTACAAAAATAAAAACGTTGTTCTGGATAGAAATCGAACCGAGAGCCATTGGCACACCAATCAAATGCTGTAGTCACTAGACCATGAAATTACACGCCCGAGTTCGAATTAGAAGCATTGTTTATACTTAGTCCATCAGATCGTAGGCACCTCTAGTAATTGGCGAAGATTAGACAACGTCGAAATAGGCCTGGCATGTGATGAAACTTCAGTGCACTGAGACCATAGTGAAAGCGAAACGAAAAAACAAATAAAGTTTGACAAGATTCCTCGCATAGTTGCTGGTTCCAACAAGCTTGAATTAGCTTCGTTATAACTACCAAACCACTTGTTTTATCAACAAGCTTATTTCATGCTTGTTTATTAAGTTTAACACAAAATCAAGCTTAACAAGCTCGAAGCAAGTAACTGACAATCTTATTGCAAGCTGGCATGTAATCTGGGTACGTAATATATCACATAAAATGGTCGTCCAAAGCACTACCAATTCATCACATATTTTACTTACAGCTGCACAGCAAATACAGATTGTTATAATCGTCGACAGCTCATAACTGATTAATGTGTATAGAGCGCAAACAGAAGGAAAAGCATTGTTCGCGCGCTGTTGTGCGTCGTTGATATCTCAATAGCTAACACAGTAATTGTTCAACCATATTGATATATACGTCATTTTAAAGCTTATGAAACAGGCAACAACTTTTATTTCGAACAAGGTTGATATTGTGAGTTTAAAACAAACTACACGGTAACAAGTGTAAATATTGAAAGCAAAATATCCTTATTTTGTGCTTTGGATTTGAATTACGGCAAAACTACTAGCAATACCGCAACACACATGATAACCAATTTTGTAGCCTATCATCTAGGAATTACAACAAAAAAGAATCATGTCGCTATGTCTATTAGTTACGAAGATATAATACAATTTCTGAAAGCCTGTAAATTTGTAGTTTGTGGGGATTGGGGGGAAGCACAAGGAGGGGGGGAATTTTGGGGAAATGCACCTCTAGTAATGATGTAACAACTGGCTAAAATTCAGCTTTCTTCTAATTATTACCGACATTTGCCCTTTTTACCCTTTTAGTTCCTGTGCTAAATTCTTCGTTTACAGTGGTATAGTTCCCATAACGAATAGTTTCAGCTGAGCGCCTAGGGATGCAGGTAGTATTGAGCACTACGAACGTGACAAAGGTGCCGGACGTACCAATGGATACTTCAACACTACGGCTGAACCACCTTGCAACTGTCAATAATGATTAAATCCAGTAATGACTCTATGCATTCGGTTATTCTAGATGGCTGGTCAATGAATTGAGTTAGTTGTAATGATTCTAAGCTGGTTTTAAGTAAACAGTTTCAGATTTTTCTGGACAGAGAGGATCGCCATTTACATCTCCCATTACATAAAGGTTATCCACGTGAGAGCAGAGATCTGTTACAATATCTTCGATAATTGATAGTTTATTATATGGTGTGCTGGATGGCCTATATAGCGCAGCAATGCCTATTGACAGTGAACTCAATTTAATAACAACGTTGCGATATTCTATGCGATTAAAATTAGAATCTTGTTCAGAGGTACAACCTTAAGGTCCAGATTCTCTAGACAGTGTAATACAATTCAACTCTATATTCTCTGTCATTCATTTGTACAACACAATTGTCACAGGCGTACATTCTAAGCCATACATATACTATTATCTAATTAGTCTATTGTCCTCTATTCCAAAGATCATATGACTATACAATCATTGTTCTTAACAATGATAACAACTACTTCACCAAGACATTATACTTTCTTTTTTTTAAATATAAACCGCAACTAACATTGTACGGCTTATTACTATATTTAAAGCTTTTCGGCTCAAGTGGGCATATTACTTTAACGAGTACTTTCCCCACTGCATCAATTGTACGAGTAAATCTATCGGAATTGATATCCAACTTAATTGTAATAAATGTTTGTGCAATGATTCATTATCGCCCAAAGGAGTGGTGTTCAAAAACGATGGTCCGTACAATTATTGTACCAGTCCTCGGCAAATCAATTCATTTGATTATTTAACGCTTATTTTGTAGATTTTGGCACTTCAAAGTTAAGATTTAAGTTTATAACTCGGTTCAAAAACAACCAGAATCTAAAGATGTCGAGGTATCTTTTGAACGTCATAACTTAGTGGCATCTTCCCGACCTATGAATCTATTTCTCTTTAGTGTGTCGGTCCATGAGAATTAAACAGTTGAAAAACACCGCTTTAAAGTATACATGACAAACAATTGAAGAACGTTAATTAGTATATAATGATAAAAGTATTACAAATAATATCCGCTAATTTAATGGTTTGATTAAATCAGTACATTTATAGTTTAATACGTAAACTCAATATCCAGCTGTTTTGTAGAAACTTTCTGCATTACAGCTTCTTACATCATCTACACATTTTGCTATATCCTACTTTATGTGTAAATAATAAACTGCATACAATTCTACGGTAAAGGTGCACTGGAATCCGACCAAAGTTCTGTTTTAGCATATTCACAGCATCGATTTAGAAATTCTAGAAAGATTCTTGACTGAAGTTTACACACGCATGTTTCAAATTCTATGTCCATACACAGTGTAAATAATATTAAAACTTGAGCTATGAATTAACGGTTTTTGGGTTATGGAGTTTGACAATCACTATCTTCCTGAGTTAATTTGATTATTTAGAAGAAATTATTTAACTTTTAACGTCACGTGCCGTAAACATATCTTCAACAAAAATCAAAATGAATTACGCAAGTTTAATAATAAAATGTGTTTCATTCATCGGGCTGTGAAGCTTTGACTTTTGTTGAAGACTTAGAAGAAGTTTAATATTATTTTTAAGATAATATGAGCGAATACTAACAACATGTATATTGAAGAAGTTTTGAACATTGTTTCAAATACAATCCCTTTTGATTAATTTACTTATATTTTTATTTCAAAATTCCTTATAGTTTTCCTGCAGATATTTTAACATCTTTTTAAGTAATGTCTCATTATCTGCAAGAAGAACGATATCATTTGCAAATCTGATGGATTTTATTTTCTTCCCCTAACGATAACACCTTCTTTGCTTTCAAAAAGTTTCTTTGGAACCTCTTCTACATATATATTAAATAAAGTGGGCGAGCGATAACATCCCTGTCTCAGCCCCTAGATTAACTACTGTTCGTTCTGATAAGTTGTCCACTTTTACCTTCATTCTATGGTTTAGATATAAGATTGTTATAGATCTTTGATGTTTCCATTCCACACGTAGACTCTTCAATACTTGCATTCTTCATCTCTGATGCTACCAAATCTCTGTCCAGTAACACACAGTTTGACGCTGTCCATGTTAGATTCAAATTTAATATCCATGGCAAATTTTTCTTACAAGACATCCTGTTGTAAACCTGTTCAACAAGATACTGGACCCTAACATTGATTTCTCTCTGGAAACTTCTCAAATTTTGTGTATGTTGTTTCTAGTGTAACTCAAGGTAGATTTACGTCCTTATTTGTAGTATTTGTTTGAATGATCTCCCTTCTCAAGTTATTTGAAAGCAAAATTGTATTTTCGGCTCATGATGCCAAATTATTTGGGGACGTTAAATTGTTACAGGACGGTCCTGATCCTCAAAAACTATTTCCGACCTCTTAGATTCAAGAAAGACATGAAACGTGAAACATATTCTTTAACGTGTTTTACTTTACTCTCATTAAACAACAAACAAATTTTCAACTTATTTTATTGGAGGTGATCCTGTTAATAACACTTCATTTCAAAAGGACTTTGATATTGTTTTGTCGAAAAACATTTATTTACTTAATACAGCGTGTTGCAAAATGACACCAACAAAGCCACTTCCCGAGATTCCTGACGTGCAAATGAGAAAAAGGTATAGACCATCGAAGGAGACATATGCTTCGATTCGGCATCATATCTATATAGACTGCGAAAAACGTGTGGAAAAATGATATTTCCAAGCTCGTTCTTACATAGGTTTAACAAGCTCTACAATGATCTTCCGATGAAGATTGATCTGTTGAGCACGGAAACTTCATATTTAATTAAGCCGTGACACCGTTTCTATGTTCCCGTTAAATTACCTCAACACCATTTTGTTGTTGTTGTTTCTGTTCTAATATTGTTCCTGACATTGTTAATAAATTCCAATATAAAATGGCTAACTAGCTGTATTTTTAATTTTGATAAATAAATAAACAATAGAACTGAGGCTGTATGGTTACCAAGCCTAATTGTAACTTGCTGGAAAGTAGTCCCATTTATGCTGATTTCGACCCACCTTTAATACAGACAGTATCTTGGAATCCCCTATTTCTTTTGACAAATCCCTTGCGTCCCATTATATAATTTTCGGATACGCACATTTGGACAAAGCAGGTCTCTCTATCTTTGACGGCACCATACCACCTCAGTTCTATTGTTAGTGGTATTGGAAATATGAGCTCTAGAGTTCATATCCCTATAGTGCCGGAACGAAGCATTTGTGCATTATAGATGGTCTAAACTTTTTTTTTTCATATTTGTATTTCAGGAATTTCTTGAACTGGTTTTGTCGGTGTTTGTTGCAACACCTGTATATTTCCACTATAACTAAATGCGATTACTTGGTCTTCTCTCATGGTTCACTGAAATTAAATACTTTCCTTCCTTAGATGTGATATGTAAAACCATCTCCCCTAAAATTTACTGGGATAAATCCGTTTGCAATATGGCTAGTAGGAAAAAAATCTCGTATTGACTGTTTTATACCATTTTCGCCACAATCAATACCTCTATACATATAGCCTGAGCAAAATCAAACATTTCTTGTTGTTGTCTGTCCTCTCTTCTCTTCGTAATTAATGGACATGATGCTTTTACATCAAAATGTAAATGGTAAGGACCTGAAAACTTCTTTACTAGATGTAATTCCTTTGCGAACTGACTATTTCTTTGTTCTTATTGACTATTAATTCGCGAACAACTATACATTTGTTTTGTTTTACCATGCCTAGGTTGTTCATTTCATCGTTCCTTATTCTTTGGATTAGAATCTGACAATAATAATTTTGCTGTAAATATTGCTATGTTTTTAATTCTATAAATGGTTTTCATCAGACACTTAATACTATAATCTAAAATACATATTTATTACGTACCATTGTTAGTTATCATTTTATATTTCTATTAGTAGGACAATTTGACTGTCAGCTCGTGCAGGGTCAAAAACAATTTTGTAGGTAACCCATCAAATGCGACTACGATCTTAAGATGCTTGGTCGGCACAACATCTGCATTATTGTTATGGAAGTATGAAGGAGCTGTAAAAATGTTGGTAATTTTACACTGCCATAAGTGTAAATGAAAAACCCCATCATGGTACAATGATGGTAAACGGGTCGGTAATACTGACTATTAAAGTTATTTGGAGATGTTCAACCCCGCAGTCGTGTTGTAGGGTATCAGTGGGTGTTCATGCGAAGTGTGGTGTATGTAGGTTGAACAGTATAGAAGAAAATTTATGATAAGGTGGAAACATTGGCAATGGGGGTAGTCGGGGTTCTGGAATGCCCCACAGCCGTTTATTATAGGGTATTGAAGATTAATCATAAGTTTGATTTAGATACATCAAATGATATAAAACACTTATGCAAAAATTGAATTAATGGTAATACTGATAACTTGGATGCTTTGGGATTGGGGAACCCCCCAAACTCCACAGTGTGTTTGCATGGTATCCTGAAGTATTCTAGCCATGTTTGCTGGGGATAAGATTAAAGGTTTGAGAGACTTTGCAGAACAAACAAACATTCAATCATGCATTTATAGTCTAGCCAGACTCAATGTGTTTCTCCTATTCTCAGCAAGGAGCATGATGTTACTAAACAACAGTATCACCTACCGTCAGCTACCGTAAGCTTTTGCGCAACAATAGTCATTGCCGACACGCAAGATCACGCGCAAAAACATGTAATAGTAAATCATTATTATTATGTTCTCCGTGTAATGTATTTTTTTTTCGTTTCTAGTAAAATAATCTGTAAATTTATACGAAGATGACCATCCTCGTTGCTTGAGATAATATAGAATAAAATCGAAAATTGTTTCACTGTTCCGTTGGAGCACGCGCTGAAGATATACGCAGGCTTCATGCAGGCTTTCTGCTTGTAGTTGAGGAAGTAAGTTGTGGTTAATAACGCTTGCTGTGCAGATTTTGATATATCGCATACGATTAACACCCGAGAACTCACTGAAGGAAAGTAAACATTAGAATTAAATGTCATAATTGCTGATCCACTTACCATTTATATTAATTTACAATTATGAAAAAGAACATGAAGTAATTTAAAAATATAATTGTTAGTACCACTACCTGAAATGTATCCATTTAGTACCACTACATTTAGTATCCTGAAATGTAATATACTGGAAAAGGAAATTTGTGAAATACTTCTTGATCTTAAATTCAATGGATATTTTATTTTTATTAGTTATTGTGCTAAATAGCTTTCAAAATATCCCTAAATTTGTAAGAAACGACTTGGGTTCATTTCTGTAATATCACATTCACTTGCTCTTCATCTCTACTTCGTAGTAATTAATGTTTGATTCCGTCATGAACTTGGGTGATCAGTATCAAATGAATTAGGTGAGACTCTCCCGCAACGTCGTTCTCAACTCACTTGAAAGTGGAAGTGAGGAAGAGAAATGAATTGGTATAATAGGGGAATGGGGGGCAGAAAAAGAGCTTTTCCAGGCGAAATTTTACTTTGAACCGGCCTTGTTGAGGGTGCTTCAGTGATACCGAGGGAAATGGATAAAGTGCATACTACTGGATTCATGATTTATAGGTCACACTATACAGGTCACCTATTAAAAAACACGAATCTCTACTGCTTCTAAGTCAAACAAAGAGCTACGTGTATCTTGTAAGATGCATTCGGATTTTCTTTTTCTTACTTGTATATCAATCTCCAACGTCATTGAATTAAATTGCAGTTTGCAGATAGAAGAGAATGCAGATATCCACAAAAACCTCAAGTTAAGGGTTGTAGTAGTTTGCGATGGATGACCCTGTCGAACTTTGACCTCCTTGATGTGAGTTCTTGAAGGGAGTTGATGAAGATGTGGCGCTTGTCCCAGGGGATGTGAACTCGCAGCTGGGAACACATTCTTTCGAGTCCTTTCAGCGACCACAAGAAAAAGATTTCAGACCACCGTCGTACATTCTCCCAAGACAACTTGGGAAATAAAGCGAGGAACAAAGAGAAAGACAAAGTGCAAGCTAGAGATGGTAAACCAAAATTCCAACGGAAAGTTAGAGAGATGTTCAAGATTGATGTACTCAAGATTTCGATTTCGATTTTAGAACTTTATTCAGTGCTTAGGAAATCAAGTTTGCAGGTAAAAACTATTTTCTCTTGCCCTTCTTATATTAGAATATATTGTATTTTTGTTTAACAATGTCCAGATACAAGCCAATTTCGTCCATTTTACGCTGGACATGTTTAATAAGAAAAAAAACAAGAAGAGGGGTTTTGGAAGAAAACGGCTCTGGTCTTATTCAAGGTATCATCTCAGTATTTGCCTAGTATAACGAAGGGAATTCAGGGAGAACTTTGGTCAGGATGGTCGGCACCGAGAATCGAACCTGCCACTTTAAGAATGCAAGGCGATCATTCTACTAACTGCTCTCGTATTGTTTGTATTGCATATTAAAATACAAAACTGTTATTAAATCCTATAAAATACCTCAGCTTTTCTGTAGCTTAATGTTTATATTTGAAGAAAACGTCAAATTACCGAAATTTAAAACTTACCGAACTGTCGTTTTGCTTTGGAATCCTACGAATAAATCTATACATGAAGCCCTCCTGCTGTGTCACGTTCTTTGAGTTTGTACTGAGGATGCACACAAGTTCGAGTTCTGTTACCGTCCTTACTGACTAAGGTTTCCATAATTTTATTCAACTTCACCAAGAGAATGTCTATATGGTAAGCAGATAAATGTTATAATAATTATTTCCATTCTTCTGGGGCCCAAAAGAAAACTCGGAGAAAAACTGTCTGTCTGACTTATAAATTTAAATTAATTTAATAAATTAATTAAAAATAAATCTTTCTTAGAAACATCCTCACTTATGAGAAATTTGATAATATACAATTTTATGTTCCCTTCCTCCTCGACTCTTTTGCTAATCATGTGTTGTTCAGAAATGATAAATTAATTCTTACATTTAACAATTAGTCATATATATATTAAGTAAATCTATCGATGGTTCAGAGTGCTTCTTCGGCCGAACTTGGCAGAGGAATAAGGTGTATTCCTGTAGAGAGTATGATTAATCAGGATACCTGTAGAGAGCATGATTAAAAGTACTTTCGTCCATAACGACGGGAGCAATGGCGAGAAGTTCCACTCAAAAGAATAAGTACTTAATAGTGTGATCTAAATCTGTAAACACAAGTTTATTTGTAAAACCTAAAAAAAAAAAATCAAATTAAAAGTTATTAAAGAACAAAACTAGTAAAAACTAATCAGTCTAGCCTGATCCATGTATTAAAAAACAGACAGTAAGAACTGTTAGTTTGATATTATATAGTTACAGACTAGTAGACATACCACTTTAGTATTATAATAAATTAGTAAATGTGGTAGGTTTATTAGCCTGTAACTAATTAATTTTAAACTAATAATTCTTACTGCCTTTTGTAATATATAGATCAGGCTAAACTGATTAGTTTTTACTAGTTTTGTTCTGCAATATTTTTTCATTTGAATTTTATTTATGGCTTTTAGACATAGGTCTCAGCCCGGAATAGGAACGGAATTCGGAAAGGTCTCGCGCGGGACCTATATTGAAGGTGTCATCGTGGCATTTGTCAGGTGTGACAGAAAAACCTTGGAAAATTTCAGTCAGAATGGTCGGCCACTAGAACAACCCACGACCTTCTGAATGCTACGCTAAAGCTCTACCACGGACCTACGGCGGCTCGGTTTGTTCTACAGTAGAACTGAATGAAGATACTGTATGTCTTATTTTCACCAATTAAATTTACCTTGCTAAAAACCATTATGCGTACTGCCGTTTAAGCTTAATTGTACACGTTATGCATATGTTGGTGTGTACTTCTGTTAACTTTTTTTTTCAACATGATCCCATTGAAATACCATCATGAAATTTATCACATACATTCTAATCAAAAGCACACTGAGCATATTTTTTAAAAAAATATTCGATGTTCAGTTTTTCAAAAAAATAAGTATGTTTCAGCTGTCTATGAGAAATGGTTTTTCAGTTTCGGGCTTTTAAACGTTTCAAAACGCGTAAAAAGTCAGTCGATAATTTACTTTTAACAATTTATAACTCAAAAACAAAAGTGACAAAAGCATGAAATTTTGTATTTTTGATCTTATGATGCATAGAACACAATTATCAAATTTCGGAGATTTTGTAAATCCGAAGGTATAACATTATTTTTGTATTGGTTGTTTCGGTATCGAATGATCCTAGAACAAACTGCAAAATATTAAGAACAAACTACAGTAATAATTTCTGTTACACAGGGGCTGCACCAACGAAAACTACTATTATTATAATTCTTCAAGTAGAACTTACAAACTCCAATAACGGAAGGATACTACAGCAATGTATCTCACATCGTGAACTTAATCTTTATGCAAGTATAGTGCATCTTAGATATGAACGCGAGCGTGAGCGCAAGCCCCTTGCTAAATATTTATATCTGTTTCTAGGTCTTTGTTAAAATTGCTCGAGAGGAAAAATCAATAAAATTAACGTACTTTTCTAATTTAAAGATGTCCGATAAGTATTTTTTTCTTCACATAGTTTCCATTATTGATCATAAGGACGATACTATACTCAATCGCTATGCAATAACATTACCAGGAATCATATGTTCACTGTATTTGTTATTATGACCGACCGTTCTGAGTGTAGCTGCTTCTATGCATAAAACTGGTGACGGATTGAGTATGGTTATTCAATAAAAGTTTGTAGAGAAAATTACCTTTTTACTGTTATTATCCTTACAAACAAATAGACTTCTGCAGAGAAACTAGCAGTACCAAATAATATTTCAAGTGAAATTGGTAATTAATCACTGTACCAGATGTGCTTGTAGAATTTATTGGAAATTTAGATTTTACAAGTTGTAATTTCTAGAATCTGTGGTGGCTACTGTCCAACAGATTTTTGCAAGCTATTAATACTCAAACTTAACTTGTAATTAGTTGACGTACCTTTAAATAAAACTCTCCAAAGTTGATGGACCGATGAACACTTTTTCTCACAGTGGTAGTGAAGAAGGTTTGTAATGTTAGATACGTAAGAACGACTGTACCTATTCCGTCTAAAATATATATTCTGATAAACTGAGCCTTCCAAGATTTAGACACATCAAAACATTCAGCTGATCACTGTTTTCATGGTATCAAGACCATTCAATAAAACTTATATTCGTACTCCCTGTGAGAATGATTAGCCCAATTTTGCTTTAAACTCAGTATGATTGTGTACGAGACTGAATTATTAAGCACATATCTGAGTATTACATATGTAAGATTCATTCTTAGATTTCTAAAGGGCATAAATAAACTTTAAATTCAAATTCACATGAACAATTACACAGTAAAAAATAGTTGTGTTCATTCAACACAATGCGGTGTCCCAGCGTTACTACCACTGTTGTGTGTTAAATCAACACAACACATGGTGTTAGTTTCGATACTCGGAGAAAACAAAAAGGTACGGCTGCAGCTAGATTTGAACATGGGTTGCTCAGTTAGAAGTAGAGCGTCTTAACGACTTCGCTAAATCGTCAGACGGAAAGAACACTAGATTGAAACAATATAGAGGATAAGAAAATGTTTCTGAACCCCAAACAGACAAAAAGTTACTTTTACGACTTATACCATGATTTAATCACTTTTCTATTGGTCAATTAAGGATCACAATCCCCATTTATTGTGAATATGTTCCATTTCTATGAAAGCAAGCGCAGCACTTGTTATGATAAGACATGTTGTTATGATAAGAAAGCAGTAATGCTGCTGAATTGTTTGGCTGTCGCCATCTTGCTTGCTTTCATAGAAATAGAATATTTTCAATGAATGGCAATTCTGGTTAAATAGGAAGTGATTGACAAATAAAAAGTGATTAAACCATGGGATAAGTCGTGCAAGTAACTTAGTTTGTTTTGGGGGTTCAGCAACATATATTTGATCCCATACACTGTTTAAATCTATAGTGTAATCGTTTAATTCAAATGTTGTTCACTAAATATCATTTGCATCTAATGCCTTTTCTGTCTGATAATTTAGTCAAATCGGTAAGACGCTCGACTTCTAACTGAGCAACCCATGTTCAAAACTCACTGCAGATGTAATTTTTTTAACAGTATCGAAATCAACACCGTGTGTTGTGTTGATTTAACACACAAAAGTGGTAGTCATTCTGAAACACAGTATTGTGCTGAATTAACACAGTTATTTTGTGCAGTTATACTTTACATAATGAAGTAAGGAAGTGCCCTCAATCCCTTAACAGTACTAAAATGTTATTTTCTTACTGTTTCCACGGTAACGAAACGCATTTACTACGCACATATTCGAGAATTACGTTGGAACGTATAATGTGATTCCTTAACTTGACATACCTGTGAAGGAAAATACTCATAAAACTTTAACCACATTAAAAATTTAGAAAATTTGCCGATTCTACGGTTACGAGACTGAGTTAATAAAACACAAACTTTACATAGAATCGGATCATCCAATCCCAGGGAAAGCTTCCCATAATGATGTACGGAAATCCTCTTAAGTCTTTAAGCATATTAGAATGTTAAGCATTTGATCTTCCATAATATCGATAGTCAATAATTAAACTCATATTCTAGGATATCTAAAGAACGATTGATCTGACTGCATCTAAATGACACGTAAATATTCTTTAGGCGGGATCAGAATAATAAAAAATACCGTGTTTCTCGTAACGAGACTAACTTGAATGTAAATTAAAACGTGACGATGGGAAAATTGAACAGAATCCAAGTTTGACGAACAAAGTCCGTGCTTCGGCCACACTGAAATGTTTAAAAATATACCATGTCCATGATAAAGAGACACAATTAAGTTCCTAAAACATTGTTACATATGAACACTCTCTCTCAATTTTGTACAGAACAGAAAGATGAGTGTGTCCTAGTTATCATGCAACAGGCACCTGGCGTGTATTTCATTTTACGAAAACTACGTTTAAAATCTGATAGTTATTTGTTAGGTCAAAGGTAGAATGTTAGTCGATACTATAGTGCATATTTTGAATATTATATCACTTTTCTACTGATTTTATCAGACCTGTAATGGTGTTTCTTATTGTGTTTTATGCTTAATTTTTATTGTGTATTTTTGAATGATTTTCTTTTTGGTTTGTGTGTTTGGAAATCCTCATGAATGTGTCTTCTCTCAGTTGATTTGAATTTTGGCCGATAGGGGCCAGCAGGAACTTAATTATATATGAATGGTGCTGCCATCTATAAGTAG